>ML785060.1:273317-293272 GCA_009831015.1 Picea engelmannii
GTTTGGCCAAAAAATGAAGAAGATAGGCTTCCTTGAAGTCTCCCCTTCAAGCTTGTTGTCTCTGCATCTACAAAACACACCTCCTCTGGCTCAACCTAGCCCACACGCAATTTAAAGCATAAAACTTGGCACTAGGCGCAACTGCACAACCGGTCCAAACTGTCGATCCATTATGCACTGGCCCTAACCACCAAGGCCCGTGGGCACATGGAAATCATATGACCGTGCACTAACACAACAGGGCTTAATGTTTAAACAACCATTGGAACCGTATGTCAAACCCACACACATGTATAGTGGTCACATGGTATGCCAAACCACAAACATATAACAAATGTTTATAATATGGTTACGGTGGTAACCACTATAGCGCTGGTCGCATACAATATAACACATGACCACGGGCTAGGGCTTAGCCCCAGCCCGGTCCACGCCCAAACATACATTACAACAATGTTAAATATATTGATTTGCATATACATAACAAGGAGCATGCATGGGCACGCTGTTTGGGCGGCCTTTCCCAAGGATTTACCCTTACCCTGGAGGTCACGGGGTCGACTCCTGCTGAGTGCAAAGGTTTTAACCAACAAGCAAGTGACACATGGAGGCTTGTGCTTGGGCCACGTGTCGCATTCCCATTCCCTGCCAATAAAACACGCCATATGCCAACTGCCCAATAACTGTCTTCCATGTCAGCGTATGGTCTACCACATCATCTGTACAGTCTTCCACGTCATTGTCCGTACGGACTGTACGGACTGTACAGTCAGCATCCTTTTTTTTTTGCATGTTTGCCATTTTGAACAGAACGCGATATCTCTCGCTCCCGACATTCGTTTAAACCCAAACGAGTTGCATTGGGTTTGCAATGACGAGGCCTACACTCTCATCCGATTTGAAGTGATTCCGAGCACTTTGAATTTTTGAGCAAAATTTGATCCCCTGATCAGGCGTTGTCCTTGGACGGGAAGAAGATAAGAAAACCTACGCTATTTATTTTATTAGAAAAAATCTTACTCCCGCTGAATTAAATTACACAGTAACAGAAAAAGAATTTTTAGCTGTTATACATGCTATTAATAAGTTTCGCCACTATATAATTGACTATCCATTTATTCTGTATAATGATAATTCTACTATTAAATATTTATCTAACAAACCGATTACTAATGTACGAGTTACTCGGTGGTTAATACTATTACAGGAATTCGACATCACCACCAAGGATCGACCCGGAAGAGAGAATTTTGCTGCAGATTTCTTGTCTCGTGTACCCAAAACAGATGATTCCTTGACAATAGTAGATCAATTTCCAGACAAACACTTGTTCGTTGTCACTATTAAGCCACCATGGTACGTTGATGTGGAAAATTATTTGGCAGCTCAGAAACTACCAGTACACCTATCATCAAGGGAAATGAAACTGATCATCTAGCATAGTGCACGGTTCACTTGGATTGGTGGATATCTTTTCCACATAGGGGCTGACCTCTAGATCCAAAGATGTGTAAGAGATGATAAAATTTATGATGTATCTAAGGCACATCATGATGATCCCTGTGGAAAACATTCTGCATACCACAGAACTGGGCATAAGGTTCTACAGATGGGCTGCTATTGGCCCTCAATATTTAAAGATGCAAAGAAATATGTCCAGGGCTGCGATAGCTGTCAAAGGATGGGTAGACCAGGCCAAGATGATGAAATTCCCCTATAAGCACAAGTAGTCGCAGAACCTTTCGAGAGATGGGAACTAGACCTTTTTGGCCCCTTCAACCCAAAATCAAACCAAAAGGCCTATATACTAGTTGCAACATACTATATGACCAAATGGGTAGAAACAGTAGCCTTGACAAACAAAATGGAGGAAGCAGTCAGTAAGTTTCTCTTCGAATTATTTGTGCATTATGGATTACCCATGGAAGTAATCACTGGTGAAGGGTCAAAATTTACAGCCCATAGAATCATGACCACCCTACATAATTATCAAATTAAACACAGAGTTACTTTCCCCTACCACCCACAGGCAAACATACAAGTAGAAAGTACCAATAAAGTATTGGAGACAATTTTGACAAAAATAGTCTCAACAAACTGTCAGAATTGGGCAGTCGAGCTTCCAAATTCCTTATGGGCCTATCGCACAACATGGCACAACACCACTAGCTACTCTCCTTATCATCTAGTCTATGGCAAAGAACCTATCTTTCCAATTGAATTTGAGATCAAGACTCTAAGGATGGCCCAGGAAATTAGACTAGATCTTACAGAGGTACATAAACAGTGCTTACAACAACTCAATGAGTTAGATGAAGCATGTATGTTCGCCCTGCAACACACAACTGTTATTCAGTAGTAGAGAGCTAGCTAGCATGATAAACATATCAAGATGAAATCCTTCCAGATTCTAGATTTGGCGCTTCTCTATGATTCTAGATTTTAGGATTTTCCTGGAAAATTATAGACAAGGTGGCTGGGACCATATGAAATCAATAAATTTCATGATAATGGAACTATCACTTTAGTTACCATCGATGGGTCTGGTTCTCCTTTTCTGGTAAATGGACATCGGCTACAACTCTATCATCAACCACTTTCAAAAGAATCCTTTTGCCAAGAAGTAAGTAAGGACCCTAATGTTCAGATTTTAGATGGCTAGGAAGGTAAACCAACAACTTCAACTTCATAAAATGATGATTTTTATCAGCACTGTACATATTGTATATAACTTTCTTTTCATATTTGATTGAGATTTTAGTTTTTTTCTTTCTAGGAAAGTCACTTGAGAAAATAAGAACTAAAAGAGATGATTGTAATAAACATAATTATCACTCTTTTATGTTCCTTACTTCTATCTTATTTTGAAAAACCTATCGAATGTAAACTATGTTTTCACAGAAGATGAATATGTCATGTTCCATAGCAAAAGTCAGGCAACTATAATGAATGAATAACACTAACAAACCATCCAATACTTTGATTATTGAATCAACCTACCCATAAAAATTGAATGAATTTAGTTGATGACTAATGAATCCTAGATTCACTAAAAAAAAATGTTTGTGGCAGGTTTACAATCACTTAAATAGATGGTTAATTTTTTTTTTGAACATCATCGTTTCCATTCATTTGAACAGAACAACTATCGTTCCATTTGTACGATTGTTGTTCCCTTTGCTTGTAGTTGCCATTCATTTGAACGGAACAACTGTTGTTTTCTTCGTATGATTATTGTTCCCTTTGCGGTTAGTGTCGTTCATTTGAAAGTAATGACTGTTGCTCCCTTGGTACGATTTTTGTTCCATTTGAAGTTGGTATCATTCATTTGAAAGTAATGACTGTTGTTCCTTTATCATGGCTGCCATTTCTTTTTTCGCAATTTCCATTCCTCTTTTTCAGGCTGCACTGTTCATTCGAAAGAAACAACTATTGTTCCTTTCTGTAGTTTTTCCTTATTGTTGTTCCTTTCTCCCAAAAGTCATAATTCTTTTCTCATGAACAAGCATGCCATTATTACGTTATCCACTCCTTTGGGTATGAACTTCACCAATCAATTTTCATCAGCACCACTTCTAACGATTTGTCATTTTTTGTGTGGACTATCTAGCATACCTTATCGAATTGTTTTTGGATTAATTCCTCTGAATTATCTTAAATATTGTTCATAATCTCTAACGACCATAATTCGTTTCTTTCCCCTATATATATACGTATACTTGAATGATAATTTGACTTCATATCATAATAAGGATTCTAAATCACATTTTAATTGGCATTCTTAAACTTCTTACGCCATCCCTTACTCTTAAGGAGTGGATGAGCCTCCCTTAATAGAGCCTTAAAAAACAAAAAATGATGGAAACAAAAAAAATTAACAAAACTTCTCCCACAAAGGATAGGGGGTCTCATCATGAGCCAACCTACCATGATCATAAGAAAATAACATAAGTTACATTCCCACTATGGCTACCACACTAGGGAAATGGCCTTTGGCTCTTTTTTCGTCAAAGGACAAGAGGTCTCATCATGAGCCGACTTGTTCACTTAGGTTACGATCTAGTGAGTGGAATTATCGTTATTTGGCTACCAAACCAGGATAGTGGTGTTTTTGGGAAAAGAAAATTCAAACTATTTATTGAGGATATGGGATCATATATGGGTTAAAAGGCAACCCTATTGAGGCTATGGACACCTTGTGGAAGTAGTGGCTCTACCTGTGGTATCAAAGTTTATCTTTAATACACCAAGTTTTTTTTGTGTTTCTAGATTTCCTTTCCTAAAAATGATGTTGTCATTCCGGTTATATCCAATAACAAGGGAGAGTTACAACATTATGATATGTGGAAAATTTCTAAAATACATGAACAAATTTAAAAATTATTCAGAAGATTTTTCCTTAAACGTTTTTTGAACATAGGTATGTCAATTCGAATTTCCCACACAAAGTGATGATTGTTCATAATTACCATTAAAGTGCTTTTGAAAGTTATTAATGATTGTTTTTCCCAGTGGCAACGATGACATAGTAATCACACCTCACTTGAAATACTTGCCATTATTACAATCATACATTTTGACGGTTGAGGTTGACCTTTCCATTTGTGAGGGGGAATATATTCTACACATTTACCGATAGATCATAATGATTGTAATAATTGGGAAAACTCACATTTTTATACACTTGTTGTTCTATGATATTTTCTATTTCTAGTAATATTGCTTCCAAAGCTGGTCAAACTAAGCTACAACAAGGAACGATATCCGTCCTCATCTTCTCATAGAAAACATGGGTGGTCGAAGTGTATGCCGAGAGCCCACATTACTACAGGTAACCGAGCAGACAAGATTAATTTTATACCGTCTAGGGTGGACAGAGTACTTCAACAGGTTGCAAGTATATGACATGAATATCACACTCACATTTTTCTAGAACTTGCAGGGAGGAGTATCCATGGTTCGAGACATACAAATTCCAGTCACTGAGGAAATTATAGCAGAGGTTATAGGCCTCCCCAACATAGGCATACAGTGGACTAGGAAGTATACATCACTCAAGGAGGCCGTGGAATGTTTTGTAGAATCGAGAGAAGAAATCTATAAGAAGGGGAAGGGAATAAAACCCACTGCTGATGTAGGATCATCGCTCCACCTCAGAAAACGCGCTAGCACACCAACACACAAACGTGCAATGGAGAAAGGGAGAGGCATTGAACCTCCCATTTTTTAAATTTGAAATAATCCTATACAGATTTTTGTGTTGTAAGGTTGTAAATGTCGGGCCATGCCTTTGTAATGGTAGTGGTTGGATTTCATTTAAAAGGTTTCTTGTAGCAGTCCCAGATCATGGTCAGGTCTGGGTAAACATTTATGAAAACTTCAATGTAATAGATGAGGTTAGGTGAGAGAGGACGAGCTCGCAGAGCCCCTCTTTTGTAAGGAGATATTGTATCAGATTTCATAAGGAAGATAGGTAGAGAATGATAGAGAGGTATGGGTAGAGAGGCATTAGGAGGTAGAATAGTTATGAGAGAGAAATATTGAGAGAACTAGGACATTGTTACTGTCTGATTTTTGTAAACATTTGTATAGGCACACAGAGATAATAGAAAAGCAATTTTTCCTGCATATCGTGTGTTTATGTATTTGTGTTCATTTTATGTTTTATGCATTTTCATGGTTTGAATGCGTAACGAGTGAAGTATTGCATGCATTTCAATTGTTTCTCATCTTTGAGTTTCCAAGTTCAAGGAATGCACATAGTCCACAAAGAGTGTGTTGACAAAGGTTTAACTTCAAGGGAAAGCTCAAGAGGGATACTGTTGAACCTTCATCAGCAAAAGTGCAAGGAGTGCACGTGAAGAAGTCTTTATCGAGTTCATAGAGAACTAGAGTTACTAAGAACTTTGTAGAGATGTGCTATGTGGGCATTGAGATGGTGCAAGTGTGCACATAAGAACTCTGTGTTGTGTTCAATAAGAAACAGGTTTGTTAAATACTCTGTGAGGAAAATATCTGCAAGGAGTGCATCGATCAGAAGAACACCAAGAGGGCAAGAAGTATTTCTTGTTCAAGAAATTATTCAGATTTTGAGTTTGAAGAAATCCTGAGAATGCAAGGTGTGCATGGGAGATTGAATTATTTGAAGAGATCAAGCTCAGGAGGAGTAATGAAAAAGGTGCGTAAGATTCAGACTTGTGTTAAGTCCTAAATATCAAAGGAGTGATAACACTACAAGGGTGAAGTGAGACCAAGAGTTGGGTTTGTAGGAGGAAGTTCAAAGGCCTAGATCTTTGGATGTGGACTAAGTATTCCAAGTTGGGAGAAGTATAAATCTCAGGAGGAGGAGCAACAACAGCCATAGGATAGGCCATGGAAAGAGGCATGGACCATTAGATCTACATACAACAAACAAAAGGAAGTGCAAGGGAGAAAAACAGATCCCATCCATTGGATCTAGGCGCAGAGGATCAATAATCGTTAGATCCAAAGGAAGGTGCACAAGCCTTAACGCTCACATGCAGAGGAGAGAGAATCTATTGAAGTTGAAAACTTGAGATTCCTAAAGTGTAGAGAGATGAAAAGGATATGGAGTGTTGGATCCATAGGGAATACATGTTAGTGGGTCAGAAGATCCAAGGGAAGGCAGAGGTTGAAGTGTTGAAATAGCTGAAGCCCGAAGGGCAGAAGAGCCAAGATTCATTGATCTATGAGGGGACACGTTTCACCAGATCATGAGCTCTGGGGAAAGTTACATTGTAGTTTTAGTCTGAGAACTGAAATAGCCAAAGTCCAGAGAGATGAAGTAGCTCTGAGCCATCAGATCACCTGAAGTGAATCTAAGCCATAGGACTAGGAGAGGAGACGTGGAGAGGATCTGATCACTCTAGGTAAAGTCTCGAAGTGATTTGTAGCCGTCAGATCAAGGGAGACATGGCATCAATCCATGCACTTTGGGTAAAGAACTGAAGTAAACTTTAGACATTGATTCAAGCAGGAGACACATGATAGAGGATTATCAACTCCAGATAAAATCCATAGGGAGGCAGGAGTTTGACATTTGAGATTTTCAAAGCCCGATAATCCAAAGCGATGAGATTCATCGATGTGAAGGAGGACATGCGGTGCCATATCTAGAACTCCGGAAGAAAATAGAGGAGGAAAAGTCCAAAGACCCAGAGAAGATCTTGATCATTGATCTAGAAGGGAGTCCAAGGACTGTTGATCTAGTTGACTAGGCCAAAGTCCTGAAGAGGGAGCATATCCATTGATTGGGGAGATACATGTCAACAAATCTTCCACTCTGGAAGATATCCATTTAGTAGTGGTGAGGATTTCAGATTTGAAAGTCCCGAAGGTTGGATTTGTAGAGGAGATCCTAGCCACATATTTAAAGGGACAAGTGTCATAAGATCTTTCATTCTGGAAGATTTCCACACAGAGGTAGTGAAGGTTTGAGACTTCAAAATCCTGAAGTCCGGAATCGCGAAGGGATATGGTCTGTAGATTTGAGGAGGACAGATCTGAACCGTCAATCCAAGATATCGCTAAGATCGATAGATCAATGGTCCTACAATATTTCAGATTTTGGAGGTGCGTGAGATTTAGCAAGGAGTCACGTGGTCATGTGAGGACGTCGTCCAAAGTCACATGTGAAGAGGGAGCTTAGCAAAGGGAGCTTGTGAAAGTTAAGAATGAATATTCCTGAAGGCTGGACTCATGAAGGATATCCTGGCCGTAGATTCAAGGGGATGGGTGGCAGTAGATATTCCACTCTGGGAGATTTCCATGTAGAGGAGATTGGAGTTTCAGATTTGAAACTCTTGAAGGTCGGAAAGGCGGAGTCAGAAAAAGTCATTGATTCGAGTGGACTACATGTCGACAGATCGTGGAGGTCTGGGGAGACGCGTGGAAAGAGGAAATAAGATCGGAACAAAAATTGATAGAAGTCGTTCATCACAGGCAACACCAAGGGAGAAGGGATCGAAGGACTTAATGGATTTATGGGCCAGGACATGCTCGAATGATAATATTCCTTGAGTGGGCCACAATTTCAACGATTGTTTTAGTGACAAGGGTACATGGTAACATGAGAGGGATTGCGGGGTGAAAAATGGGTTGGTTGGAAACCACTCTTGACCACATCCACAATCATGCATTAACACAAGGGAAAAACCCAGGGACTTATGAAGAAGGGTCTGGTGAAAAGGAGCTAGTGTCTGTAAATTTAGAAGTGCCCAGAGCACACTGAGACAGAAGCTGCGAGTATCATAGGACCTACGCCAAAGGAAGAAAAGGGGTCTGTGAAAAATTAATCTGGGTTCGATTAGGATTCCAAAGAGTCGATACGACTCAACACTTGGAATGATCCATAGACCGTGAGGTTTTAGAACCCCGGAAGGGGAGGGGATCTGCATCATGTAGTATCAGAGCTGATATTTTTTTCTGTAGATTTCATGCAAAAGGGGAAGAGGAGGAGGTCGTTATTTTGTTTGCAGACAACAGAAAAAGGAGAGACAGTGAAAGGATATGACCTGATAACATCAGGTGGTATCATAAACAAGAGTTTTCCTATAAAAAAATAGATGAAAGAAGTAGGGTACTGATACTCTGTAAGGAATTTGTTCCACGTGCACAACAACAACAAAAATTTAAACAACTAGTTGAGCTGTGAGAGAAGATGGAGATGCTCGCGAATGTAGAGTAATCCATAGACTTGAAAGGAAGGTAGGAAAGAGGTGAAAATGGCTACTAAAGGCCATGGACATGGTTGAAGAGAAGGCCGCAAGACGAAATGCAATCCAAGGATGGATTTGGAGTTCAATCAGATAAAATCACAAATGGAGAAGCTTGCATTTAAAATGCAGCAGGATCCAAAAGTTCAATGGGTGTATGAGTGGACCATGAAGAAGAAGGTGAAGTGGTCAGTCAAGATATTTTTGGCCTAAGGACAATGAAGGTTGATGAGAAG
The DNA here is from genome assembly GCA_009831015.1 of Picea engelmannii. Classification (NCBI taxonomy): domain Eukaryota; kingdom Viridiplantae; phylum Streptophyta; class Pinopsida; order Pinales; family Pinaceae; genus Picea; species Picea engelmannii. The sequence continues at coordinate 282,289 of ML785060.1, forward strand.
GTGGTTGAGGAATACTGAAAACCTCAGTGATCTAGAGGAGGAACCGATTCACATCTGTGAACCAGAAATCAGGAGAAATCTCTGCGACGAGGAGGAGAAGATGTGAGATGAAGATCTCATAAAGTGCCAAGTGGGCAGAAATGGAATTTCAAGTTGTCAATTTTGAAATGGAAAGAGACCAGGTGGAGGTCTCATATACTTCTAGGGGAGCAGTGCCGAAGGTTCAGATTTCCAAGGGGGCAATGAAATGGGATCGATTGATCTCATAGATTGCCAGGTGGGCAGCAGAAAATTCCCAAATTTCCAGGTGGATAGGGGAAAAGAGATGAGACTGTTTGAGAGTCTCATGAAATCTGTTGAGAGTTCATGTCAGCAAGGAGTGATGATGGATGAAGATTCATGTGGATTTGCAGACCATGTGAATGAATATTATGAGAAGTTAGAAACTCTCACCATCCAGGAAAAAGATCGAAAGAGTATTCTGATTATTGGAGGGATCAAATAATTCCTACCAAATAGCCAAGTGAAGGCCAGTGCACATGATGAAAGTGCAACAATAGAGGCAGGACAACCAACGATGACTGTCATGATGAAGGAGCATATATCAGAATCTTCCCAAGGAAAATAAGAAGAGGAGCACACAATTGAGATGCTCACTCAATGGGAGATAGAATTGAGGATGTTGGAGGATTGGTTGGACAATCCAAAACCAACAGATGGCTACCAGAAGATAGTCATGCAAAATTTGGGAGAAAAGAATTTGAAAGAATGGCTCAAATTTTTGAGCCAGGAAGCTGAAACAGAGATGACTGTAGCATTGGAACTTGCAGCAGAAGGGGAAATAGACAACAAAGACCTTGCTGATCTGTATGCATAATTAGAATCCCTAGAGAGAATGGTAATGGTGCAAATCTTTCACATCCAACAACGCAAGTTGGAGATAGATGGAGGAGCATACCAGCCAAAGGAACGGTTGGAGAGAGTTGGAGATATACCAACACGAGAGGAGATGACAGAAATTAAGATGTCAGAAGAGGAAGCTGAGAAACAACTTGATGATGAGACTGCGGAATTGAAATTTGCAGCAGAGTGGAAACTTAATGAAACAAGGGGAGATAAAGACATCATGGGAGATTGAGTAGATCTTCCCACTGATAAGAAGGAAGAGTTGCAGCAGAGAAGACTTCATAAGAAGAGCTATCCACTGGAGCAGATGGATAGAGTAATAGAAGAGATCAGAAAGTTGATGTTGAGGTCAGCGGAAGAAGTCAACAAAGGAGAGTTGAACAAAATAGAGCCTACCATAGTAGCAGGGAAGAATCAGAAGAAGAAAAATAAGTATCAACAACATAGCTGGAGAGGAGAAAGAGGACAACTCCAGAAGAGAATTGCGGATCCAGGAGGATTTCAACATTGGGGAAGAGAAGCTCATGAGAAGAAGCTCATGTTTTTCCTAGTAGGGCAGTATGATGCAGGAGCATCAATGCACCTCAGAAAATGTGCCATCACACAAACACATAAACACACAATGGAGAAAGGGAGAGGCATTAAACCTCCCATTTTTAAAATTTGAAATAATCCTATACGGATTTTTGTGCTGTATGGTTGTAAATGTTGAGCCATGCCTTTGTATAGGTAGTGGTTGGATTTCATTTAAAAGGTTTCTTGTAGCAGGCCCAAATCATGATCAGGTTTGGGTAAACATTTATGAAAACTTCAATGTAATATATGAGGTTAGGTGAGAGGACAATCTCATAAAGCCTCTTTTTTGTAAGGATATCTTGTATTAGATTTCATAAGACAGATAGGCAGAGAATGATAGAGAGGTCTCAGTAGAGAGGCCTTAGGAGGTATAATAGTTCTGAGAGAGAGATCTTGAGAGAACTGGGACTCTGTTACAATCTGGTTTTTGTAAACATCTATATAGGCACATAGAGATAATAGAAAAACAATTTTTCCTTCATATCGTGTGTTTATGTATTTGTGTTCATTTTATGTTTTATGCATTTTCATGGTTTGAATGCGTAATGGGTGAAGTATTGCATGAGTTTCAGTTATTTCTCATCTTTGAGTTTCTGAGTACAAGGAATGCACACAGTCCATAAAGAGTGCATTGACATAGGTTTAACTTCAAGGGAAAGCTCTTAGGAGGGATACCTTTGAACCTTCATCAACAGAAGTGAAAGGAGTGAACGAGAAGAAGTCTTTATCGAGTTTAGAGAGAACCAGAGTTACTGAGAACTCTATAGAGCTCTGCTAGGTGGGCATTGAGCCGGTGCAAGTGTGAACAGAAGAAATCCATGTTGATTTCAGTAAGAAACATGGTTGTTGAATACTCTGTGAGGAAAATATCTGCAAGGAGTACATCGAGCAGAAGAACGCCAGGAGGGAAAGAAGTATTTCTTGTTCAAGAAATCCTTCGGATTATGAGTTTGAAGAAATCCCGAGAAAACAAGGTGTGTGTGGGAGATTGAAATATTCGAAGAGATCAAGCTCAGGAGGAGTAATGAAAAAGGTGCGTAAGAGTTAGACTTGTTCTAAGTCCTAAAGCTCAAAGGAGTGATAATGCTATAAGAGTGAAGCAAGACCAAGAGTCGGGTTCGTAGGAGGAAGTTCAAAGGCCGAGATATTTGGATGTGGACTAAGTCTTCCAAGTCGGGAGACGTCTAAAGCTTAGGAGGAGGAGCGACAATAGCCATCATATAGGCCATGGAAAGGAGCCTGGACCATTATATCTACATCCAACAAACAAAAGGAAGCATAGGGGAGAAAAATATATCCCATCCATTGGATCTGGGCATAGAGGATCAACAATCATTGGATCTAGAGGAAGGTGCACGAGCCTTAATTCTCACATGCACAGGAGAGAGAATCTCTCAAGGTTGGAAACTCGATATTATCGAAGAGCGGAGAGCCGAAGGGCCAAAATGGATCTAGACCAGTGGATCCAGAGGGAATACGTGTCAATGAGTTGAAATATCCAAGGGAAGGCAGATATTGAAGTGTTGAAATAGCCGAAGCCCAAAGAGTCGAAGAGATAAGAGTCACCGATCTATGAGGGGACACTTGTCACCAGATCATGAGCTCTGAGGAAATTTACATTGTAGTTTCAGTCTGAGAATTGAAATAACAGAAGTTCAGAGAGTCAAAGTATCTCTGAGTCATCAGATCACCCGAAGTGAATTTGAGTCATAGGACTAGGAGAGGACACATGGTGAGGATATGATCACTCTGGGTAAAGTCCCAAAGTGATTTGTAGCTTTTAGATCAAGGAAGACATGGCATATATCCATGCACTCCGAGAAGGAAGAGTTGCAGCAGAGAAGACTTCATAAGAAGAGCTATCCTTTGGAGTAGCTGGATAGAGTAATAGAAGAGATCATCATGTTGATGTTGAGGTTAGCAGAAGAAGTCAACAAAGGAGAGTTGAACAAAAGAGATCCTACTGTAGCAGCAGGGAAGAATCAGAAGAAGAAAAAGAAGTATCAACAACATAGCTGGAGAGGAGAAAGAGGACAACTCCAGAAGAGAATTTGGGATCCAGGAGGATTTCAACACTGGGGAAGAGAAGCTCATGAGAAGAAGCTCATGTTTTTCCTAGCAGGGCAGTATGATGCAGGAGCATCGATGCACCTCAGAAAATGTGCCATCACACCAACACATAAACACACAATGGAGAAAGGGAGAGGCATTAAACCTCCCATTTTTAAAATTTGAAATAATCCTATACGGATTTTTGTGCTGTAAGGCTGTAAATGTCGAGCCATGCCTTTGTATAGGTAGTGGTTGGATTTCATTTAAAAGGTTTCTTTTAGCAGGCCCAAATCATGATCAGGTCTGGGTAAACATTTATGAAAACTTCAATGTAATATATGAGGTTAGGTGAGAGGACGATCTCAAAAAGCCTCTTTTTTGTAAGGAGATCTTGTATTAGATTTCATAAGATAGACAGGTAGAGAATGATAGAGAGGTCTCAGTAGAGAGGCCTTAGGAGGTATAATAGTTCTGAGAGAGATATCTTGAGAGAACTGGGACTCTGTTATAATCTGGTTTTTGTAAACATCTGTATAGGCACACAGAGATAATAGAAAAGCAATTTTTCCTTCATATCGTGTGTTTATGTATTTGTGTTCATTTTATGTTTTATTCATTTTAATGGTTTGAATGTGTAATGGGTGAAGTATTGCATGAGTTTCAATTATTTCTCATCTTTAAGTTTCTGAGTGCAAGGAATTCACACAGTCTGTAAAGAGTGCATTGACAGAGGTTTAACTTCAAGGGAAATCTCTCAGGAGGGATACCTTTGAACCTTCATCAACAGAAGTGCAAGGAGTGAACGGGAAGAAGTCTTTATCGAGTTCAGAGAGAAATAGAGTTACTAAGAACTCTATAGAGCTCTGCTAGGTGGGCATTGAGCTGGTGCAAGTGTGAACAGAAGAAATCCATGTTGAGTTCAGTAAGAAACATGGTTGTTGAATACTCTGTGAGGAAAATATCTGCAAGGAGTGAATCGAGCAGAAGAATGCCAGGAGGGCAAGAAGTATTTCTTGTTCAAGAAATCCTTCGTATTCTGAGTTTGAAGAAATCCCGAGAAAACAAGGTGTGCGTGGGAGATTGAAATATTCGAAGAGATCAAGCTCAGGAGGAGTAATGCAAAAGGTGCGTAAGAGTTAGACTTGTTCTAAGTCCTAAAGCTCAAAGGAGTTATAACGCTACAAGGGTGAAGCAAGACCAAGAGTCGGGTTCATAGGAGGAAGGTCAAAGGCTGAGATATTTGGATGTGGACTAAGTCTTCCAAGTCGGGAGAAGTCTAAATCTTAGGAGGAGGAGCGACAATAGCCATCAGATAGGCTGTGGAAAGGAGCCTGGACCATTATATATACATCCAACAAACAAAAGGAAGCATAGAGGAGAAAAATATATCCCATCCATTGGATCTGGGCACAGAGGATCAACAATCATTAGATCTAGAGGAAGGTGAACGAGCCTTAATTCTTGCATGCACAGGAGAGAGAATCTCTCAAGGTTGGAAACTTGATATTATCGAAGCGTGGAGAGCCGAAGGGCCAGAATGGATCTAGACCAGTGGATCCAGAGGGAATACATGTCAACAAGTTGAAATATCCAAGGGAAGGCAAATATTGAAGTGTTGAAATAGCCGAAGCCCAAAGTGTCGAAGAGATAAGAGTCATCGATCTATGAGGGGACACTTGTCACCAGATCATGAGCTCTAAGGAAATTTACATTGTAGTTTCAGTCTGAGAACTGAAATAACAGAAGTTCGAAGAGTCAAAGTATCTCAGAGTCGTCAGATCACCCAAAGTGAATCTGAGTCATAGGACTAGGAGAGGACACATGGTGAGGATATGATCACTCTGGGTAAAGTCCCGAAGCGATTTGTAGCTTTCAGATCAAGGAAGACGTGGCATATATCCATGCACTCCGGGTAAATACCTGAAGTAAACTTCAGCCATTGATTTGAGGAGGAGACATGCGGCAGAGGATTATCAACTCTGGATAAAAGCCACAGAGAGGCAGGAGTTTGACATTTGAGATTTCCGAAGCCTGGAAATATTAAGTGACGAGATTCGTCGATGTGAAGGAGGACATGTGGTGCCAGATCTAGAACTCCGAAAGAAAACAGAGGAGGAAACGTACGAAGACCCAGAGAAGATATTGATCATTGATCGAGAAGGGAGTCTGAGGACTGTTGATCTGGTTGAGGAGGCCAAATTCCCGAAGTGGGAGAACAACCATTGATTGGGAAAATACATGTTAGTAGATATTCCACTCTGAAAGATATCCAGTCAGCAGTGGAGAGGATTTGAGACTTGAAAGTCAAAAAGGCCAGATTTGTGGAGGAGATCTTGGCCACATATGTAAAGGGACAAGTGTCATAAGATATTTCTTTCCGGAAGATTTCCACATAGAGGTAGGAAAGGTTTGAGACTTCAAAATCTTGAATTCTGGAATCGCAAAAGGATTTGGTCCATAGATTTGAGGAGGACAGATATGAATCGTCAATCCAGGATACGGTCAAGATCGAGAGATCGATGGTCCCACAGTATTTAGTAGGGATTCATGTGGTCATGTGAGGATGTCATCCAAAGTCACATGCGAAGAGGGAGATTAGCAAAGGGAGCTTGTGAAATTTGAGAATCAAGATTCCCAAAGGCTAAAATCATGGAGGAGATCCTAGCCATAGATTCAATTGGACAGGTGGCAGTAGATCTTCCACTATGGGAGATTTTCATATAGAGGAGAGTGGAGTTTGAGAGTTGAAACTCCCAAAGGGTGGAAAGGCAGAGTCGAAAATAACCATTGATTCGAGTGGACTACGTGTCGACAGATCGTGGAGGTCTGGGGAGATGCATGGAAAGAGGAAAGATGAGTGGAATGAAAATTGATAGCAATCATTAATCACAGGTAGTGCCAAAGGAGCAAAGATCGAAGGAGATAAGGGATTGCAGGGCCAGGATATGCTCGGACGATAATATTCCTTGAGCGGGCTGCAATTTCAACCATGTTTTAGTGACAGGGTACATGGTAGAATGAGAGGGATTGTGGGGTGAAAAGAGGGTTCTTTGGAAACCACTCTTGCCTGTGCCTGAAAACATGCATTAGCACAAGGGAACAACCTAAGGACTTATGAAGAAGGGGCTAGTGAAAAGGAGCTAGCACATGTAAATTGAGAAGTGCCCAGAGCGCACTGAGAGAGAGGGTGCAGGTATCACAGGACTTGCGCCAAAGGAAGAAAAGGGGCCTATGTAAAATTAATCTGGGTTTGATCAGGAGCTCGAAGAGTTGATACGACTCAACACTTGGAGTGATCTAGAGATTGGGAGGTCGCAGAACCCCGGAAGGGGAGGGGGGTTTCATCAACTTCTCTTAGCGAGCCATGGAGGGAGCTGGCAGGAGTAATACAAAGGTATATCACTTGTGATGGGAGGTATGATGTGGTGCGGTTGCGCCACCTCAAATTGTTATCAACACTCAAACAGAGGTTAGTAATCAATTTACCATTTTTTTTTAATGCCATGTTACATGAAGTTGTTGTAAGAACTCAGAAGGCTAAAGATCTTGTCACTATAATTAGACAAGATGGAATAGTAAAGATGATAGTAAACATGGCCCTAAGCCAAACTCAAATAAATTAGGGTGATCTAATCGAAGCCGATAGGCCTCTACAAATGGAACAACCTGAATTAGACCATGAAAACCCCCCATAGGGAATTGAGGAAGCACAGGAAGGGGTAGATAACGCCTGAATGGAAATTCCATTACCTCAACTTGAAATTAAGACAAACCGGGAAGGAGGAGATAGTGCCCAAATGGAAGACCCATTACCCCTGCCTCAAATTGAGGTAGACCCCATCCAGTTGGCATAAATTCAGACCACACAGGCATAAACATCAAATAAGAAAAGAAAAAGAACAAGTGTTGTTCCTAAAATCCCCACTGAGAAGAGAAGCAGAAGTAAAAGGATAAAAAAATCTGAATAAACCCAGGAAACTATATAGACAGAACAACCCTCACAGGAAAATACTCAGGAAATTGAACATACAAAACAAACTTTACAGGAAAACAATCAGGGAAATACACAACCATCACTTGAAATCCTTACAAAACAGTTCTTCAAAAGTTATGAGGTAGAGATGGCTCAAGTATTAGGGAATTTAGGGACATTAGTCACTGAATACACAAGTAGGTCTGAAGAACACCAAGCACCAACTTCCTCTTCAAACCCTACCTTGGACCTCCCTAACATAGAGATTCCATTCCCCAAAGAGACATAACAACTAGAACCTCACACTGAGGTAAACACCCCTATAGAATAGAAAATGCACACAGAAGAAACAGAGGAACAATCATTGGATGATCAAGGTGAGGAAAATCCTGACATCCCCCATAAACATAAAACAACAGGAAAAGGCCACAATAAAATCAGAAAATTGAAATAGGAAAACAAGTTGTTGAGGAGAAGTGTTAAAAAAAATTAAAGTACTAAAGCAGAAAGTTGGTAGACTCAAGAAAATAATTAAATAATTAAGGAAACAATTGGAGCAAGTTGATAAGGCCTATGAAAGAAAGAAATCCAAAAGGCCTATAACAAAAGGAAGGAACCCACTTCTTAGGAGGACAGTCCATACAAGTTCTATTGGAACACAGACAAAGTTGCATGCCCCCGAAGAAACAACAGAGATGGAAGCTCAAATAGAGATTCCAACAACAGAGGGAGAAACTGTTCAAAATGAAGAAGTGATTCCTTTGGAAACAAAGGAAATGGAAGCTCAAATAGAGATTCCAACAATAGAAGAAACAACTGCCCAACCTGAGTAAGTGCTTCCTACAAATTTTCCTTCTCCTTTAAAGACAATTGATGCAGAGACCTAGACAGATACCCCAGCCAAAAAAGAGACAACTGTTCAGACTAAGGAAGCATTTCAGTCTCCTGAACAGAGTGCCATTATTGACAGGTTGGAGGTAGAGCTGGTGCAAACCCAACAAACCCTGACTTAGTGAAGGAGTGAGATGGTAACCATGGAAGAGCATCAAGAAGTTGTCAAACAACTTAAAGCCATGTCATCAACAAAAAACAAGACTTTTGCTGAGTTAAGAAGAGATCAAGGGAAGGTGAAGAAAGTACATGGCTAGTTAGAAAAAGATTTGGAGAAAATCAAATAAATTTTCTCTATCTATACTGATGCAGTAGATTGCAGGGCTCTTGCTACTAATTACACCTTGTTTTAATTGGAGCATTATTTGTTGTTGAGGGTAAAATCTATTAGAGCAAGTAAACCAATTAAGTTTATCACTGTTTCTGATTTTGTTTCATTCTTTAGAGAACAAGATGAAAAAGTGAAATACTTTATGTGTGAGCTATACCTCCAAAACTTTATCTTGGAAGAAAACAAAAAAGAGAACCCTAGTCCTTTTATTGGGGACATATAGTTCTAAGAATTCTTGTATTTTACCAAAAACCAAACTAGGTGGGCTAAAGTACATAAGACCTTCATGAAAAGGGGGACTGGGCTAGACCTATGGATCAGAGGGGAACCTCCCAAATCCTTCACAACTGTCATGCATCACAAAACATTCATGAAGAGGGAAGGGGCTATAGACTCTTTATCTCCTATCCACCGACATGTTATACGTTTAGGTCTACCATATTTTAGGGGGCTCAAAGAAGAATCTCTTGCTACTTCCAAACTAAGATGCGATGCCTCCCTAAATGAAGTCAAGAGTAGGGAACCCTTTGGCTTCAAAAACTTTCATGGAACCACCTTCAGGGTGGAAAGGTATACCATAATGATCCAGGATGAAGGACCTGCCTGGATTTGGTGAATATATAGTCCTCCTATTATTTGGTTTCCTCCATAGGGTTACTAGAGGGATTATCAAATTAATAGGATGAGGGAAGAAGCTGCTTTTGAGGAACTCAAAAGTAAGAATGGGTTCAAGAAACCTGGCAAACCAACCTCTCATCCTTACAACATTACTTCTTTACATGTAATATCTCAGCTTGCATGAATACATGCAAGAAGGTAATCTGGGGGGTATGTTGAGTCAAGAAAGAGGTAAAAATATCCTCCTTATCACCATGGTTTATAATATAGCCTTGATTGACTTTTCTATTAATTAGAGATAATTAGGAAATAAAATGATTAAAAAGACTTCTAGAAATGTTATTAAGTAATATTAGATAATTTCTCAATTTCGGTTTGAATTGTTTGATTTTATTGCAGGAATGGAAAAATATGGTTAAAATCAAAGATTATGAAGATGCGCAGATTATTGGAGGTCAAGGGAATCAGGCACAAAGCAGTTTTGAGGAAGATTGATTCTCTATTTTGTAATCTTTATAAATAGTAAAGAAATATTGAGGATCTCTCGATCCTCAGGATAACTTAATTTACCATATCATTGTAATATATAGAGGGAAATGAATCGTAGAGAAAGATATAGAATAAATTTATCCAAGCATTCAAATCTCTGAATTTCTCTATTCAAATAGTCTATTGTAAATGTTGTACTAGTTATGGAATTAATAGAAGTTTTGAGCATTTTTACCATCTTTTCATACTGAGTTTCTAGCAGTAGTACTTCTGAATATCGTGGGCCTAGTGAGAAGGAGTTACTGTCTTAATTTGTAATCGTATCAATTTGATTTTAGTTTTGTGATTTAAATCTCTTTGCAACAGTTAAAGATAAATGTGTGAGTGTGTTGATGTTTTCATAAATTAGTTATGCTATTTGATTACAAATGACAAATGTTTCATTTGAATTCTATTGATTGTTGTTTGTTGTAGTTTGTTGATTGAAAATTCCTCTCATTTTTGCATACGCTGTCCCTTTATTAAATTAGCATTTGTTGTTACTTTATCTTAAAGTTACATTTGTTGTCCCTTTCTCTTAAAGTTACATTTGTTGTTCCTTCTTAATTTTACAGTACTTAGCTGTTCTTTCCAGCACGTTAGACAGTCATTGAAAGATCGATTTATTAAGCATTTCTATAGATTCAATTCTTGTTTATTAGCTAGATGAATTCAAAAATTTGGTTAATGCCTTTAATTCACAAGCATGTTTTGGATTAGATTCCAATTATATTAAGAGAATTCTTAGTTTTAGAATGAATGTGTGAGGAACTAGATTATTGATAAACTCAGATTTGCTTTAGCTACACAATTTTTACCTTTATAACTATCTGCATAGACTTTGTCGATATTCTTGAAAGAAAAGACAAATCCTTGGGTTGGTAAATTAATGTTAAACTAAGTTTGTTTTTAGGACATATTTAGAGCTCAACACATGTATAAGTAATCCATTGGTGTACGAATAAAAAATTAGCACTCACCTTACATGTGAGGATACATTTCTCTATTTGACATATCCTTTATTCATTATGAGACATGCCTCGCCTTTAGATGGAAAGAGAGAGAGGTAGGTAGAACCAGGGGAAAAGAGAAGGAGGCGGGGAGGGAGA
>ML785061.1:9480-43001 GCA_009831015.1 Picea engelmannii
AAAAAAAAACCATGTTAAGACAATTAATCCCCTAATTAATTTTTACTTAATAATTCTTAAACATATATTCTACTAGGGCTTTTACAACTGCTAACTCTTGTCACTCGTGAGCCAAATACTTTATTCCATGGGAAATTGAAAATGTCAAAAGCCTTCTCCAAGTAATTTCTAGAACTTGGTTCTTACTCACAACCACCAATCTATAACTTTTCACAAGTATTCAACACTGTCATGTTTACACCATACTTGTTTCTTCTCTCTTGTTTTACCAAGCTAAAAAATAATAGACTCTCTCGGTCTTTTCTTTCCTTTTCCAATTATCCTTATCCATAACTCTTGGGAGTCTTGGACTAACTTCTTTCTATCTTGTTTCCTAACCTCCCACACTCCTGGGGGTAGGTTCACACTTGTCCTCATGGAAAACAATAATTGTTACTATGGTGGTTTCTATCCTTTCTTCAATTTTCCCATGGAACAAAGTATTTCTCTTATCATAGCTCGGTTCAATTTATCTCAAGTAATTTTTAAATAAAATTAAATTAAAATAATATTTACATAAATGGTTTTCACCATCAATTATCTATGATTATCAAAATGTTAATTAAACTTTTTCCCAATGTCATAACTCAATATTTACAATCACTTAAAATTACTCAAACATTAAAATTGTAGGGATGTTACATCTTCCCCCCTTGAACTGAACACTGTCCTCGGTGTTTCAATCAAGTATCCCAACCTTGGAACAGAAATGGGTAGACTTTCCTCATATCCTCTTCCATTTCCCAAGTATATTCCTCGAGACTAAAGTGCCTCCACTACACTTTAACCATGGTGATGTCTCTATTCCGCAACATAGTTTCTTTCCTCTCGAGTATACATTGTGGTTCCACCTGAAAATCACCCTTTGGTTCCAACTGGATCACATTCCAATTTACAAAATGAGTTATATCAAGCACATATTTCTTCAACAATGAAACATGAAACACATTATGCATTTTTAGATGGACTGGTAGTGCAAGTTGGTAGGTCATTGGTCCTACTCTGGATAACACTTCAAAAGGTCCATAATAATGTGGTGATAACTTAGAACTTTTTCCAAGTCTGAGTGAATTGTTTCTTGGTTTTATTTTTAGGTAAACATGGTCTCCAACATTAGACTCCTTGTGTGTCCTTTTTAATCTGCATAAATTTTATGCATGTTTTGTGCACTTTTAAAATTATGTTTCTCTTTATGCACCATTGTTTCCATTTATTTTAACATGTCGGGCCCTATAATAATATTTTCAACATGATCATCCCAACTCACCGATGCCCTACACCTCCGGCCATATAATACTTCAAAAGGACCCATATTTAAAGATGAATGGTATCCATTGTTGTATGTGAATTCAATCATGTGAAGATAATCTTCCCATTTTGTTGGCCAATCCATAACGTACATTCGCAACCTATCCTCAACAATACGATTAGTCCTTTCATTCTGACCATCAATTTGAGGATGGTAAGCAGTGCTAAAAAAAAGTTGTGTATCAATTCCACTAAACAAAGTCTTACAAAAGTTGGAAGTAAATTTTGTGTCACTGTCAAAAATGATTGTTTTAGGAAATCCATGCATCTTGAAAATTTCTTTCATAAAACTTTATGCAATATTTATAGCTTTATAAGTGGATTTTACTAGAATAAAGTGTGTTGCTTTTATAATTTTATCAATCACAATCATAATAGAATCATTTTTCTTCTTTGTTATAGGTAATCCGGTGATGAAATCCATATTGATCACTTCCCTTTTCCACTCTGGATTGGGTATGGGTTGTAATACTCTAGTCGGGTGATGGTGCTCTTCTTTAACTTGTTGTCACTCTAGACACCTAGCAATGTATTCAACTACTTTTGTCCTCATTTTGGGCCAAAAATGTTCTTTCTTTAACGGTGTTATTGTCTTTTGACACCCTGGATGGCCTGAATATGGTTTCTTGCACTACAAGAAAAATCCCTTTTAGTGGAGGTTTCTAGTGTTACATGTAACATACCTGATCGTTACGACAACATATGACTCTTAACAAGTTCAATTTGTTGTTTTTAACAGGAAGGTAATAATGACAACAGTCAACCACGCAACTCGACGACGAACACAACGCACGCAATTTAGGAAACAGACAACATAATGACCTAGTAGACTAGCACATCATGCAGTTGGATGCAACACATGAAAATCAATGAGACAAAATAAAAATGACTACCCACCCATCCTACCCTGCAATATTAGGACCTCCAAGACACATAAGAAATGCTCAAGCCCAGGTTCCCATCGATTTTGACCATTTAAGGTCTCAAGGTTGGCGATTGTTCTAAGGAACAAGGAGGTTTCTACATACCGCCTGACACAAGCAAGACCATGCCTACTAAGCTAAGGGACAACATCAAAAAACCTAACGCAATAGCATCAACCGACATATGTAACAATAATCTTCAAGTGAGTGAGAATTATCAATCATTAACTCAATAATTTTGCATGGCGCAAAGATAAATATTCAACAACCCAATGTTATAGTGTCCCTTCAAGGCACACAAGGGATAACTGATCAAAGGTCGTCATTCATATAATAAATAAACTAATTAACTCATCTACCATCTAAATATATCATTTGTCAATTGATTTTTTTCGCGCTAGAAATTAACTGAATGACACGAGCAAGCATCCCATGATGAAGCTCTTTAGTAGTGCACCCCATATCCGAAGAGTCTACACCTATGGGGCCCAAAGAATGTTACTTAAACCCATTAACCACTTTAAATTTATTGATGATAACAAACTGATTGGAAAACAACACAATTAGTGATAACAAACTGATTGGCAAACAATCATAATTAAAGATAACAAACTGATTGGCAACAACATAATTAAGTCAAGAATTAGTTAACCAAGCGCAGTCTAGTGAGGAAATAAAAATAGAATTTAATAAACAATTATTCTCTCTTAATAAATTTTCATTCTCGAGTATTATATGGAGAGACAACTATTGTAAGAAGAAATACCAATTTACTGCTTAATTTCCTGCTAGAATTCATTTGCAGAGGTTGCATTTAATCACAAGTATCAACTCATTTTTAATTCTCAAGTAATAAATTGGGGCTCACAATTCCCTGTCAACAAGATGAGGTTGTTTAACTTTGATCTAGAATAAATGTGAGGTTGATGTGCTAGAGGTTAGACGCACCCACCAAAAGATAATCACAAACTTTGTCCAAAAAGAAACCACACAATACTTATGACAACAACGCGTGTACAGTGGGGTGCACTTGGGAACTGATCCAAGACTTGAAATTGGACAGTGAATGAGGAGTTAAAACTTGATTTCCACCCCCACTCTAACAGTATAGTAGCAAGGAATCATTAACTCAGAAGGAACATAATGGATGCACCGTCCATCCTAAGGTAGATAACAAATAAATGCCAGATTATGCTAATATTAATTCAACGTTATAAATCTGAATTCGCCTTCTATCTAACTATGGAGAAAACACTAAAGAAAAAAATAGTAACCATTCACTTCGGGCAAATCTTGGTAAGACACTTTCCATGGTAAAACAAATTCAGAAAATGCCAAGATTTGATATTAAAGGGGAAATTAATTGCGTTCGATTCTAAGGGGAAAGTAGAACATTAGACCAAAGTATGCTCGTGCACAATATAGGTGCAAATACATAGAATTAATGCACATAATAAAAGAAAACAACATACTTCATTGTCAATCACTATTTACGGATCCTCGAAAAATCCTTAATTAGTCCTTAAAACGTGCTAACTACCTACGCAAAGAGCATGTGAAACTGAAGTGAGTTGAAATAGGAAAGAACGAGGTGCTCCATCTCAAATGGAGTTGTTTGACATAAATGATAGACTCCTAAGCTCGCCCTTTCCAGTTGGACCCGCCCGAATGACCATAATCAATCAATAAAGAAATCTAAAATAAGGATAAATAAGAATACAAAGTGAGCGAAGAGACAAGATATGATTTGGAGTAGGCCTGAGTAAGAGCGAGCATTCCCCACTGCAACTTTCATTCTTGAAGCCTGTGAATGAAAATATCAACGACGAAGCTAGAAAAGGAAAATTGTTCAACGGATCCAAGAAGGAATGCCATATTAGTTACGGAGGGTCATATTGCAGAACTTGTGTTTCCATATAGTTCTCCCATGCAGTTTTAAAAGAAACACAGTAATCGTGTTGTAATAAGAAGCACAGTAATAAAAACGTAGTCATCAAGCAAAAAATAAAAACACAGTAATAACAACGCATATGCGATTCGCAAAGGAGATAAAATGTTTGGTGAACTGGAGAGACATCCCAAAAATCATTGTGTGGAATCATGAGTTTGCAGAGAATAAATCACAATAATTGCAAAGGATAAGGAGGGAATAAACACCCAGGAGAGAATTTCTTGTTGGGAAGAGAAATGATCCTACACTTATTATCCATGCACAGGAAAGCAGGGAATTTGAATCTAAATCTTTAACACCAAAGTGAAAGACAGTTGATTTGGCTCCTGGATGAATGCTCAGGCACAGACTAATAACTTAAAGGATAAAGGAACAGAAGATAAAAACACAAATGTGCATCCAGACCTTCTTTGTGGAGAATAAAATAATGAAAAAAGGCAATCAAGGAATAAAGAAAATGCAGGCATGAGATATAAAAGTGCAGGCAAGGTTTTGAGTCTAGGGCTCATTCTGGCCACATGCAAATATAAAGTAACCCATAAATAAAATATATAGTGGATAGAAAGGTTTCTTATAGGATGAATCAAGCGACAAGGGGATTACATTGATAACATAATTCTCAAGGAATCCCTAAGGAGACATATATTCTTACCAAAATTTGAAAGAAAAACATTTCTATCCTATGCAACAGTTCTTCCTATGTGCTTATGTATGTACAAATATTTTTCTTTTCTTCTATCAGATTACCATTACAAATTTTTCTTTTATAAAAAATAATCTGTAACAATTACCAGAGAAATACATCTGCAAGGAAAGATCATGGCAATGAAATCGTCATATGAATACAGTAAAATAAAAAAGTGGAAGTTAAATTTTATTACAAGTAACAAATTTAACAGGTGTACCTGTACCGATGACGATGAGGAGAAGATGTATGCCCACGTGTTTGCTCCATCCAAATCTCACTTATCGACCGATGAGACCTCACCGGTACCTCCCAGCTAACATTAGGGGTACTCTTCTTCCCCCATGAGCCCCCCAAGCCACAAAGGGGTCATGCACACGATACCATAGAATTCTAGCACCCAACTCGCCTCTCAAGGTCGAGCTACCACTCATTACCCAAGCTGGATAACCCAACTCCCACAAGAAAAAGTTCAGTCAAGATGAAATTTCAGCAGTGTAATGTTACACAAGCCAGATGTGATCCATACTCCTCCTCTGCCATCCTTTTTATAGAATTCTTATTCATTAGTTTCCCAAACCCTCATTAGACTCCTTTTTTATTTATTTAATTAGGAAAAACCTCCCCTGTACACATGTCGTCCAATCCCCTAGTTTCATTAGAAAATCAATTTATTAATTAATTAAATATTCCTATTTCCTCACCCACTCAAAAGCAATCCTAAAAATGCTCCTCGGTGTCACATTATTCTCTTACAATTCTTAAATGACTTCTGCCTTACTTAATTCCTAGTTGAGTTCATAAATAGAAAGTTCCAAAGGCTATATTTCTTACTAAGCTAGACATTCCCCTTTTTCTTTAATTTTCCCCTTTTCCTTAGGTTTCCCCCTTTTCTTTAAGTTTCCTTTCTTCTTAAAGTTTCCCCTTTTTATAACTAAGTTCAGAATTAGCACGTTTATAAATAAAAAACAAATACCCATTTGTATTAATTAAACCTTTATTAAAATTTAACTTTAATCATTAATGCTTGAATTTTCTTTACCCCCTTCTTGTTACAAGTCTAATTAGTTTTTTTTTTCAAATTTTATACTAAGACCTAGGTTTTCAATTCAGTAGGCTTGGCGACAGTTATTAAGGGAAAAAAATGTTATTAAACTTTACTTATCACATCATTCATTTAAGTTCGACCATGTCCTAAGGAGGCATAGTTTTCTAGGCACTAGGTTTATTAACTTACCAGTTAAAATCGTGACGTTCTCTTCAGAACGCACTACATGCTCCAAGGGTTCCACTTACCTCTTTATGTTTTCTTTGTGCGACATTCTCTTCAAGAAGCACTACGTGCTCCAAGGGTGCCACTTGCCTCTTGAATGAATTTGGTAGAGGTCAAACCCCTGGAGTCAATACTCCGTCAGGTGATCTTGTGGGAGATTAAGGGCCTCTAAGGAATAAGGACCCTACCTTATTGCATTCCCCTTAGAATCATCATGAGACACTATCAGAGTCTACCCTCATGGAAACGTGAGTCTTCTCAAACTAGGTAATCATTAACCTATAGTTCGAGACACAGCGAGAGTGCTAGTAGGTTGTGGCAGGGCTGCTGCCACACCTCTCCCTCAATGTCTCTAGTTGTCGTGCATGAACCCTCTACTCCAAATGTGATTTTGGTTGGAAAGCTATCATTAGCCTACATCCATAAACGAATCATGTCAGTAATAATAATCAACATCATATCATCTAATCGTATGTACATATGTCAGATCAACAACATTCAAACCCTAATAGTCCACTCCCTGACTCGTTCTGGAGTTCGCAGATTTTCATTAATGCCTAGACATCCTCAATGCACAGAGTCCTGCACACTAAGGAGAATCCAGTCAATAGCACATGTCAATGTAAATACAACAAAAATAACATAACATCAAATCCACAATGTCTCATAATCAAAATAAAAACAACCAATAGTATAATGACTCGGATCACTTGCACGCAAGTGTCCTCAAAGAATAAGTTCGCTTAGTACGCACAAGAGTGGGATGTTACATACACCCCCTCTTTTTTTAAACTTCATCCCAGAGTTTCATAGTATGTAAGTGTTGAAATAAAGTGCATCACAGTATCATATGTCTAACTATCAATAAAAAATGGGAACTGTTGACACATATCATATGCATCCTCCCAGGTCATCGAGTGTGGATTATAGTTTTCCCACTAGACCTTGAACTGATCTATTATTTGACGTGGTAGCCGTCAAATGAGATGGTCCAGGATGTGCAGAGCTCCGCCATGACAGCACCCTTGTCTGATACCTTCAAGAAACTCATGTAAACAACATGTGTAGGATCACTAACATAATGTCTCAAAATAAATATGTGAAAAACATCATGCATATGCCTCAAAGATTTAGGCAAGGCTAGTTGATAGGCCATGGGCCCCTTCCTTTCCACAATCTCAAAGGGTCCCATAAACCTAGGAGAGAGTTTATAACCCTTTCCAAACTTGATCGAACTCTTATGTGGTTTCACTCGCAATAAGACTCGGTCGCCAATTTCATAACTACGATTGACATTATAGTCGACTGGTGCTTTGTCTCATAGTTATTCACCACTGCATGAATCTAATGGGCCTTGCCCAAATCTCCCACGGTAGTGGGTCCCACTAATCCAAATGATTTGGTCCTCTCCACTAGGCAGTCACGCTGGTAATGTGGCTCCCCACATTTCCAACACCCTTTCTTCAGTCTAGTACTCCTGGTACTCGAATTAGAAGCTGATGGCCCACCAACATGGAACTCTGGTTTGTTCTCCTGAATAGGCCTAAACTGTTGTTTCTACGGTCGACGTTGTTGTTGGTGTTGTGGTCCTTAGTAAGGAGTCTATTGTTGAGGTACTGGTCATTGAGGTGTAGTGAAAGTGGATCCCCTCTAGAAGCCAGGATATCCTAGTAAATGTCTAATTGATGTCTGATGTTGTTGCACACCAGATGATACCTATCCCACTGGTCTTACTAAAGTCCTACTCTAACCCCTGCTGATAAGATCCTCCTCTGCTATGAGGGACTTCTTGACATCATCATGCAAGGTTTGAGGCATCAGAATCCTAACCTTTGCATGAATGTTGACATTAAGGCCAAACACGAACTTGTTGACCTTAATTTTCTCAGTATTTAGGTGCGGAGAATACCAAAGAAGCTTCATAAAATGGGCCTCGTACTTGGGCATCGTACGGCCACCCTGTCTCAAGGCATTGAAATCGTTGATATGACGCTCAATGAATTCCTCAATTAGATACCTCTCCCAGAACCATTCCTCGAACAATTCACATGACACATCTTCGACTGCCATTTTCAATTGTGGCAGGAGCGTCTTCCACCATAGAAGAGCGCTCCCCTTCAATTGAAATACCGCCATTCATACCTTCATGTTGGAGGTATAATCGCGAAGTACAAAGAACATCACCATATTCTCCAACCATGTCTCAACGGCTGTGTCGTCCAGGGCACCAAAGAACTCGGGAAACTTGACCTTCTTGAGTTCTCAATGAATGCTACTAGTACCGACCAGAGCACACAGTGGACCCTCAGGGGGAGTCGGTGCCTTGGCCTCATCTCTATCCAAACGGCTATTCAGTGCCTCATACATCCACTAAAAGGACCTCATCATCCCAACTAAATCACCCACAACTATTTTTTCTTGCTCGACAACTTGTTCGTCTCCCTAGGGATTAGACCCCTCAGGCGTGGATGCTACCAAGGGTGTCGTACCTCCTCCCTTAGAACCTCGTCATCTGCCTCTACATCGTCCTCTAACCATGATTACTTTCACGAATAAAAATCAATTTAATTAGCGACATCATAATCAATTATCAAATAAATGGAAGTCGTAGTGATCCCAAGTCATGGGTCGAACCCCCTTTGATACCATATGTAATGTCCCCAATCATTATGACAACATGTGACTCATAACAAGTGAATTTTTTTTTTTAACATGAAGTTAACAAGGACAACAGTCAACCACGCAACTCGATGACAAACATGATGCACGCAATTCAGGAAACAGACAACATAACGACCTAGAATACTAGCACATCATGTAGCTTGATGCAATACACAAAAAACAATAAGAAAAAATGAAAACGACTACCTGCTCATCCTACCTTGCAAGGTTATGACCTCCAGGATACATAAGCAATGCTCAAGCCCAGGTTCCCATTGATTTTGACTATTTAAGGTCTCAAGGCTAGCGAATGTTCTGAGGAACAAGGAGGTGTCTACATCTCTCCAAACACAAGAAAGACCACACCTACTAAGCTAAAGGACAACATCAAACAACCTAACACAACAACATCAACCGACATATGTAACAAGAACCTTCAAGCGAGCAAGAATTATCAATCATTGACTCAATAATTTTGCATGGCGCACAAATAAATATTTAACAACCCAGCATTCTAGTGTCCCTTCAATGCACACAAGGGATAACTGATCAAAGGTCATCATTCATATAATCAATAACTTAATTAACTCATCTACCATCTAAATCTATCATTTGAAAATTTAATTTTTGCTCACCAGAAATAAACTAAACGACGCAAGAAAGCATACCATGACGAATCTCTTTAGTAGTGCACCCCATATCCCAAGAGTCTACACCCCTAGGTCCCAAAGCATGTCATTTAAACCCATTAACCACTTCAAATTTATTGATGATAACAAACTAATTGGCAAACAACACAATTAGTGATAACAAACTGATTCACAAACAATCATAATTAAAGATAACAAACTAATTGGCAACAACATAATTAAGTCAATAATTAGTTAACCAAGCATAGTCTAGTGAGGAAATAAGAACATAATTTAATAAACAATTATTCTCTATTAATAAATTTCCATTCCCGAATACTCTATGGAGAAACAACTATTGTAAGAAGAAATACCAATTTACTTCTTAATTTCCTGACAAAATTCATTTGCAGAGGTTGTATTTAATCACAAGTATCAACTCATTTTAAATTCTCAAGTAATAAATTGGGGCTCACAATTCCCTGTCAACAAGATGAGGTTGTTTAAGTCTGATTCAAAAGAAATGTGAGGTTGATGTGCTAGAGGTTATACGCACCCACTAAAATATAATCACAAAATCTGTCCAAAAAGAAACCATGCAGTACTTATGACAACAACGCATGTACAATGGGGTGTGCTTGGGAGTTGATCCAAGACTTGAAATTGGACAGTGAACAAGGAGAAAAAACTCGATTTCCACCCCCACTCTAACACTACAGTAGAAAGGAATCATTAACTCAGAAGGAACGTAATGGGTACATTGTCCATCCTAAGGTAGATAACAAATAAGCACCGTAATAAAAACACAGTCATCAAGCAACAAATAAAAACACAATAATAACAACGCATATGTGATTCGAAAAGGAGATAAAATGTTTGGTGAACTGGAGAGACATCCCCAAAATCATTGTGTGGAATCATGAGTTTGTAGAGAATAAATCAAAATAATCACAGAGGATAAGGAGGGAATAAACGCCCAGGAGATAATTCCTTGTTGGGCAGAGAAATGATCCTACACTTATTATCCATGCACAGGAAAGCAAGGCATTTGAATCTAAATCTTTAACACCGGAGTGAAAGATAGTCGATTCGGCTCCTGGATTTCCACCGCCACTCTAACAGTACAGTAGTAAGGAATCATTAACTCAGAAGGAACATAATGGGTGCACCGTCCTTCCTAAGGTAGATAACAACTAAATGCCAGATTATGCTAATATTGATTCAACATTATAAATATGAATTTGCCTTCTGTCTAACTATGGATAACACACTAAAGAAAAAAATAGTAACCATTCACTTCGTGAAAATATTGGTGGGACATTTGGCATGGTAAAACAAATTCAGAAAACACCAAGATTTGATATTAAAGTGGCAATTAATTGTATTCGATTCTAAGGGGAAAGTAGAACATTAGACCAAAGTATGATCATGCACAATATAGGTGCCAATACATATAATTAATGCACATAGTAAAATAAAACAACAGAATTCATTGTTAGTCACTATTTACGGATCCTCGAAAAATCCTTAATTAGTCCCTAAAACGCGCTAACTACCTACGTAAAGAGCATGTGAAACTGAAGTGAGTTGAAACGGGAAAGAGCGAGGTGCTCCATCTCAAATGGAGTTGTTTGACGTAGATGATAGACTCCTAAGCTCTCCCTTTCCAGTTGGACCCGCTCAGATGACCATAATCAATCAATAAAGAAATCTAAAATAAGGATAAATAAGAATACAAAGTGGGCGAAGAGACAAGATAGGATTTGAAGTAGGCCTGAGTAAGAGTGAGTGTGTCCCACTACAACTTTCATTCTTGAATCCCGTGAATGAAAATATCAGCGACGAAGCTAGGAAAGGAAAATTGTTCAACGGATCCAAGAAGGAATGCCATATTAGTTACGGAGGGTCATATTGCAGAACTTGTGTTGCCATATAGTTCTCCCATGCAGTTTTAAAAGAAACACAGTAATCGCGTCGTAAAAATAAACACAGTAATAAAAACGCAATCATCAAGCAACAAATAAAAACACAGTAATAACAACGCATATGCGATTCGCAAAGGAGATAAAATGTTTGGTGAACTAGAGATACATCCCCAAAATCATTGTGTGGATTCATGAGTTTGCAAAGAATAAATCACAATAATCGCAAAGGATAAGGAGGGAATAAATGCCCAGGAGAGAATTCCTTGTTGGGCAAAGAAATGATCCTACACTTATTATCCATGCACAAGAAAGCAGGGCATTTGAATCTAAATCTTTAACATCGGAGTGGAAGATAGTTGATTCGGCTCCTAGATGACTGCTCAGGCAAATACTAATAACTTAAAGGATAAAGGAACAAAAGTTAAAAACACAAATCTACATCCAGACCTTCTTTATGGAGAATAAAATAATGAAAAAACACGATCAAGGAATAAAGAAAACGTAGGAAGGAAATACAAAAGCACAGGCAAGGTTTTGAGTCTAGGGCTCATTCTAGCCATGCACAAATAGACAATAACTCAGAAATAAAAGATACAGTGGATAACAAGGTTTCTTATAGGATGAATCAAGCGACAAGGGGATTACATTGATAACAGAACTCTCAAGGAATCCCTAAGGAGACCTACATTCTTACCAAAATTTGAAAGAAAACCATTTCTATCGTATGCAATAGTTCTTCCAATGTGGTTATGTATGTACAAATAGTTTTCTTTTCTTCTGTCAGATTACCATTACAAATTATGATTTTATGAAAAATAATCTATTATAATTACCGTAGAAATGCATGTGCAAGGAAATCTCATGGAAATGAAATCGTCATCTGAATACAGTAAAATAAACAAGTGTAAAATAAATTTTATTACAAGTAACAACTTTAACAGACGTGCCTTTATCAACAACGACAAGGTGAATATGTCCTCCCACGCATTTTCTCCATCTAGATCTCACTTTTCGATCGATAATACCTCACTGGTACCTTCCAGCCAACGTTAGGGGTACTCTTCTTTCTCTTGAGCCCCCTGAGCTTCAAAGGGACCACGCACATGATACCAGATAATGCTAGTACTCAGTTCATCTCACAAGGTCGAGCTACCACTCGTTACCCAAGCTGGGTATCCCAACTCCCACAAGAGAAAACTCAGTCAAGATGAAATTTCAGTAGTGTAATGTTACGCAAGACAGATGTGATACATACTCCTCCTCTGCAATCCTTTTTATATATTTTCTTAGTCATTAGTTTCCCAAACCATCATTAGATTCATTTTTCATTTATTTAATTCGGAAAAACCACCCCCGTACACATGTCGCTCGATCCCCTAGTTGCACCAGAAAATCAATTTATTAATTAATTAAATACTCTTATTTTCCTCACCCACTCAAAAGCGTTCCTAAAAACGCTCCTCAGTGTCTCATTATTCCCTTACAATTCTTAAATGACATATGTCTTACTTAATTCCTAGTTGAGTTCATAAATAGAAAGTTCCAAAGGCTAGATTTCTTACTAAGTTAGACATTCCCTTTTTTCTTTAAGTTTCCCCTTTTCCTTAGGTTTCCCCCTTTTCTTTAAGTTTCTTTTTTTCTTAAAGTTTCCCCTTTTTATAACTAAGTTCATAATTAGCAGGTTTAGACAAAAACAACCAAATACCCCTTTTTATTAATTAAACCTTTATTAAAATTTCACTTTAATTATTAATGCTTGAATTTTCTTTACCCCCTTCTTGTTACAAGTCTAATTAGTTTTTTTTGTTCAAAAGTTCTACTCAGAACTAGGTTTTCAATTCACTAGGCTTGGTGACAATTCTTAAAGGAAAAAAATGTTATTAAACTTTACTTATCACATCATTCATTTAAGGTTGACTAGGTCCTAAGGAGGCATAGTTTTATAGGCACTAGGTTTATTAACTTACCAGTAAAAATCATGACGTTCCCTTCAGGACGCACTATGTGCTCCAAGGGTGCCACTCGCCTCTTTCTTTTTTCTTTGCATGACATGCCCCTCAAGACGCACTACATGCTCCAAGCGTGCCACTCGCCTCTTGACTGAATTTGGTAGACGTCAAACCCCTGGATTCAATACTCTATCAGGTGATCTTGTGGGAGACTAAGGACCTCTAAGGAATAAGGACCGTGCCTTATTGTACGCCCCTTAAAATCATCGTGAGAGACTGTCATAGTCTTACCTCATGGCATTGTTTGTCTTCTCGAACTAGGTAATCATTAACCTACAGTTCAAGCCATGGAAGGAGTGCTAATAGGTTGTGGTAGGGTTGTGTCCACACCTCTCCCTCAATGTCTATGTTTGTCATATGTGACCCCTCTACTCCAAGTTTGAGTCTGGTCGACAAGTTATCATCAGCCTACATCCATCAATGAATCATGTCAGCAATAATAACCAACATCATATCATCTAATCGTATGTAGATATGTCACATAAAAAACATTCAAACCCTAACAGTACACTCCCTGACTTGATCTGGAGTCCATGGAGTTTCATCGATGCCTCGGCATCCTCAACGTCCAGAGTCCTACACACTCAGGAGAACCCAGTCAATAGCACATGTCGATGTAAATACAACAAAAATAACATAACATCAAATCCACAATGTCTCATAATCATAATCAAAACAGCCAATAGTGTAGTGACCTAGATCACTTGCACGCAAGTGTCCTCAAAGAATAATTCTGCTCAGTGCATGCAAGAGCAGGGTGTTACATTACAAAAATTGTCAAAAACACATCCGCTACAACATTTGTTTTTGACAGCATATGTTTTTGCGGATATTGTAACAGAAGTTGATTATAACTAAAAAAGTATGGGTGGTTGAAGGTATTAGTGGAAGTTTACAAATTGGTGTGTTTGTATAAGTGTTATCGGAAAATCTCCCTGTGGACAGGTAGATCTCCTCTTGAGAGATAGACTCTTAACTCTTAAGACAGAAGATGCTTATCATGGACACTGACTTCCTTTTAGATCTAGATAAACTAATGTGTGAGGAGTAAGGAGAAAAGAAGTAATGTTTTACCGGTGTTTGTCCCTGCACAGTCTGAATTGAGCTCCAATCTTAAACTCCTCGATAAGCCCTGTAGACAGACAAAGATACAACCAGCTTCCTACTCTACTGATATTAGCTCAAAATAGATCTATCTATTAGAGACAAATTCATGTGAGATCAAACACAGATTTGAAAGAAATGGGCCAAGAATATTATATTAATGAGAACAACAATGAAGAAAATTTACAACCATAGATGTGAGGGCAATAGCTTCATCAAGTTCCCCTTGTCCAAACCCTTTCTTAAACAGTCCACACACATAATTTTGATGCTCCAAATGACATACCACTCATGAGATCATAAGTTTGGTATGATTCTCAATCTCCATTCCCCCTTCCTCCATGGAAATCCCTCATTATATAAGATTTGGAGACTTAACCACCATGGAGAGAATCTCTCATCAGGTCCACTAAGAAATGGATCTCTAAAATATTTAGGGAGAAAATATCTCTTGAGGATTTTGGGGAGGAAATATCTCTCAAGGATTTTAAGGAGGAAATATTTCAACCATCCATGAGATCCTCCACCTTCCCTAAAAAATAGGAAACCAAATGTGAGGTGGATCCTCACACTTAATTATTTTCTTTTTCATGAATATTAATAATAATTCATGTGCACTTGATTCTCTCACTTAATCAATTTATTTTCCATGAATATTAATAATAATTCATGTGTACTTAGTATTTTTTCCTTCATGTAATATATTCCTCCTCCACATTGACTAGGGATTGTGACATAGGCTATTCCATGGTGTCAAAGTGTATGCGACACTTATAGGACACTTTACGACACTTAGGGCGAAGTACCTAGGTGTGCAAATTTCATGTGTAACAATAAGGCACAAGCACCATTACGTACATACACCTACAACATTAGTGTTGGACACTTAACATCAAGCACTGGAGAAGTAAAATATGCAAGCAATAGGCATAGTAAAATATTTAAGCACTGGGGCATTTGTCTTATAAGCATCAGGGATTTAACATTAAAACACATTGGGAGAGTTAAAAATAATTAAGTATTGGGGATTTATGCATAGAACGCACCGATGCATTATTAATAACAAGACACTAATGTCATATAAAATAATATGCATAGGTGCATTACAGGGAAAAACCCCCCAGTGCATTAAAAATAGAAAGCCTCGGTGTTTATCAATAACACAATAGATCTAGTGTGTATTAATAACACACAAGCATCGGTGCTTCATATAAGCTCAACGCACCGAAGGCCACATTTTTAATATAATTTTGTGGTATTAAATTAATATTGACACTAGTGCTAATTGTTTACATAAAAGCACAGGTGTGAATTTCATATGAGATGCACTGGTGAGTTTTAATATTAAACACGTCAATGAGATTAATAATTAAAATACACCAAAAAACATAGACTCGTGATAGTGAATTAATTGTTATTTTTTAATTTTATTATTTATCAAAAAAATCACTAGTATCTTATATTTTGATTAGTGAATTTGGATATGATATTTGGATTGATTTTTTATATCATCAAATTTTTCATCTCTTCATTATAATATTTATTCATCCATATATTTAATCAACGATGTAACATTTCATAGAGACATTGGACAATGCAATAGAATAAATTAAAACATATATATTATATGAATAAGAAGTTATTTGTCATACAAAATGTGACACTTATCGATAATCCCTTGTCTTTCAATTGGGACACTATGTCCATTACATTAAACAAAAATTTATGATTTTCACAGACAATTATTTCAAAAAAATACAATTGCAACTTACATTGATATCCAAATATATTGGTCATCATTCTTCACTGGAATTGTTGTTAGTGCTCGAGCTACCTCCATGCCTTGGGTTATTTTGTTGAATGTTTGGTTGATTTCCTCGATTGTTTTGTTCTTCTTCAAGTTCCATCTACAAACATAAAAATAAACGGTAATAAGTCTATCTACATTGGTGAGAATAATGAAAATTGAAATAAATAATATACATGAATGTAAATTGAAAAGTGACATACCTCCAAATAAAGAATTGACTCGTGAATCATACACATATGTTAAAAATCAAATTTCATGCCTTGTTTCAACCATTCTTTTGTTGGATCAATTCTATACTTTGTTTCCTGCAAGTTGTGTACCCCATAATAAATCATAGATTTAATATAATGTATTCTTTTTGTTTCATTAATTATAAAATGATAGAACTAAAACAACATAGACTGTACTTACAAATTCCACAATTAAGTTTGGATATGCCAACATATAATCACAACCCTTAATTAACCCAATGTCAATCAATTTTTATGATGGCTCTTCTTTGTATGTTAGCACCTGTTTGAAGAAATTCAAGGATGGTTGTTGTAAAACAACTTAAAATATACAACAACAAAAAAACCTTACGTTGTTATAAGGAAATAAAAATTACTCACAAACTTTGCTATCAACCATTTTCTTCCTTGTCATCCAGTTTTATGTGCAGAATGAGTTCCATTTTATTTTATTTTCTGTAAGAGAATATTTGAAAATTAATATTTAATGTTTAATTAATTATTTGTACCTAATAGAAAAATTCAATGATTACATACATTTGAAGCATGTTGTTGTTGATATAACACCTCTTGTGATGCAATTATGTCCAATTATTTGACCATCTCTTTGTGCACTTTTTTGGACATTCCTACTGGCATATTTCGGATATCATCTTGTTGATCCTTTGGGATTTTCATAATTTTCCTAAAAAAAAATATGACAATAAAGTATTTTTATATTGATATATGAAAATTAAATATCACAAAATTAATATATTAAAAAATTAATACTTTGTAATATATATATATATATATATATATATATATATATATATATATATATATATATATATATATATATATTCTAAAAAGGATTTTTTAGGAATATTACTTTTTGAATGATTATTTTTTGTTATTGCAAGTCTGACAAGTGTCATTGACCATTTCTCTGGAAATGTTTCTTGTAGTTTAAATATAACTTAGTTCTTCGAATCATTAGATTGATTTCTATATTGTAAATGGAAAGATCATCTATACTTTCATTCCACTATATCCCTCATAGTTCTGTAAAAAAAAATCTTCCTTTGATTAATCTCCAACACCACTCCAGATGAGCTAAGGACCAATTCATCATCATTTACATATTCTATATTAATTAATTTGGCTTTGTTATGATGACATTTTGTTCCCTCATTGTTGGTGCATATAGAACATTAAACATATGTGAATTAATAAATTGTTTTAAACATGTCATCTAATATTCCTAAGTATATTATTAATGAAAATTCAAAAAAAAAATCATATTGAACAGTATTTTTTCATTCACCTTATTCATCCCTCTGCAATTTTTCCACCAAGATTTTACACTCTTCTACACTTAGATCAGAAATAATCTTATTGTGCTTCCTCATTTTGTGGCCCTACATGACACACACTAACCAATACATATTAGTTAAACTTAAATATAGTTCAACCATATTAATTTTGTATAGAATTTACAGATAACCTACTTTCTTCTTTTTTCGGATGCTTCATCATTGTGTAGACCAGAAATTTTCTTATTTGCACTCTTCTCACTCATATTTTTGTTAATATACAACTTGTATCATTCAATTCAAAAATTATTAATTATATTTTATAAATAAATCACATAATTTTCAGCAAAAAAAACCATTGTAACCGGTGCGCTTTTTATATACAAAGCACCAGTGTGTTTATTACATAAAATGCAACAGGGAATCTCATACAACCGCACACACCGAATAATTTAATTTATTTTTTTAAATATTGTGAATTACAACAATGCGATATACATAGAAGACATCACAGTGAATATAGTAGAAAACAAAAACATAGCAAGAAAATCAAACATTCATAAAAAAAAAAAACAATAGAAAAATTACACATCGATGAGAAGAAAATTTTAAAAATTATGTGACAGCATTTTCTGTGTTGTTTAGATAAGAAAACATCGATGATATTGTTTTATGCACTATATTTTTTAAATTTAAACAAAAGAAAAAAAACTGTATTTATCGGTGCGTTTCTTAGACATAAACGCATTGGTGCATTTCTGTCGAAATGGTGCAACAAAAAATCGGAAAATGTTTAAAAAAATAAAAAATAAAAAAATCATAGGGCCAACCGCGTTTGGGATCCGATGCAATAAGTGATCCCTTTGCATCACATTTCAAACACTTATATATACAAAAACAAACCCATTAGATCTAAAATACCTAAAACAAAAATCCCTAATTCTGAAGTGATTGAGGGAGTTAATCCCTAGGGTGAAATTGTGCATTCACGTAAGCAAAAACAAACAAGGGTTTAAGGTAAGTATGATTTTTTTTTATTTTTATTTTTTTTAATCTAAATGTAGGGTTTTGAGTGAATCACCATACCCTTCAAATCCTAGTTTTTTTAATATTTTTGTTGTTCCAAAGTATTCTTCTACTCCACAATGCTCCTCGATATGTCTCTCTTCCAAATATGTCTCCTATAAATTTTGGAAAAATAATGAAAATATTGAATACCTTCTTAATATTAAAAAACTTTATGAAAAGTAATCACCATACCCTTCAAATTCTTATATTCTGAATAATATTGTGGTTCCAAAGTATTATGCTCCTCCATAGTGTTCCTCTGTATGTCTCTCTTGCAAGTCTCTCCCCTGCAAAATTTTTCAAAATAATGAAATAGTGAATAGCTTTTTAGTATTTAAATGACTTTATGAAATTCGATTCCCCCTCTTTTTTTAATTGTTAAAAACAATCGTGTGTTTTTTTTAATTTTTTAGGCACAACTGTGCATTTATGTAAGACGCACTGGTGAGGCCATATTACATTACGTACCAGTGTGTCCATATTAATTGATACACCAGATACATATAATTATTTTTTATTAACAAAATATTGAAACAGAGTGTGGTTGATTTTTCAACACATTGGTGCTTATTGTTAATATGTGTACCAATATGTTTGTGGTTTATAAGCACACATGAATTCTTTTAAAGTTATTTGAACTTTTATTTGCACATAAAATAGTATATTCATCTAAAATTATTTTTTAGGATGAATTCACATGACTTACAATACTTCACTGTACATTTTACGTTTTATGTCTCCTTATTCTTAAAAAATGGTTTTAAAACTATATTCAAAATCAGATTTTGGTATGTTCCTCAAAATTTGTTTTAGATATGTATAGGAAAATTTATTGTTAATTTTGCTGAAATGCAAGGAGAAAACCTTATTATATGATCAAATGGTCAATTCTTCAAATTCCATCCCATTCCATATTGCTCAAAGCCCATCATGGAGTTCTCCCTTTCCATCTCTAGTAAGGTTAACTTATTTTATTTATGTTTCAATTATCTCATTGAATTGTTTTTTATCCATGTCAATCTGAATAAAAAAGTATCCAAATTTGCAAGATCTTGATTCAAAATTGAGTTCATATGTAGAAAATATTCCAGTATCGGTTCAAAAACTTCAGAAGGTATTATCAAGAGAAACATACCGCAAGAATTTGGTAGATGAAAATGGACAACCACTTTACCCCACCAATTGTGACATTCCATCTTCCAGCCACAATCCTTGGTCGATGATGGTAATAATTGTTTGGTATAATGTAATTTGAACAAACAAATTATTGCATTGTGCTTACTAATATCATCGATGTATTAATGTTCAATATTTTTGAAATTAAGATTATTTTGATGATGATAGACCTACCTACCATCTTCCATTTCACCCCACAACAATGTCAACCTAAGAGAAGGCTGCAATGAGAGCACAAATCGAAGAGGAAGCATACCAAGAATTTTTTAATCAACCACCTATTCAATTCCCACTACATCTAGATTCACCAATTAAGAATGACTACAACAATAGTAGTTCTTCAGAATTTGGTGATGGATACAATCAAAAAGGGGTCGTTATGGATGATTACTTACAGGATACGACTTCCATGGAGACAATGTTGTTAGATGCATAGCAGAATGATGAGCTAGGGTACGATGTTCATATCAATGATACCAATTTTGAAATCCTAAAATATGCTTATGCCACCTCTCTCTTTGGATCTAGTGCCCGGTCAAATTCTACCGAGCTTGGGACAACAATGTTACTATACAACATGAAAGCAAATTTTGGCATGTCAAACGTATGTTTCTCGGAAAAATTGAGGTAATTGACTAGCAAGTTCCTTATATAAATTTTGATAAATCTTGTCACACAATCAACATTACAAATGGTTGCTTTTATAAATGTTAAATTACCTTGTACATTTATATTTCCCACTAATTGTAGGATATTTAAATATAAGGTTCTTCCTAGTGATAATGTTTTTCCTCGTAGTTGCGAAAAGAAAAAGAAATTGTTGAAAATGTTGGGTTTTGAGTATATATCATATCATGCATGTCTGAATGATTGTATTCTATATAGAGGATAATATGTAGACAAATACATATGTCTAAAATGTGGGCATGACAGGTACCATAAATCAAATAAAAATGGTAAATCGCATGGTCCTCCTCATAATATATTGAGGTACATTCCTATAATCCCAAGGATTCAAAGGCTCTTTCATTGCAAATAATTAGCTATGTTGCAGGGATGGCATGCCTCGCACAGAAGTGAGTCGGGAGTTATGTGAATCCCAACAGATTCAATAGTCATGAAGCATATAGAGAATACATGGCCAGAAAAATTCAAGGATGGAGTATGAGGTCTACGACTCAGCATAGAAATGGATTGCGTGAACCCATATTCTCTCCAAAACACTAACTATTTTGTTTTGCATGTAGTAGTGATCAATAAAAATATCCCCCCATGGTTGTCAGAGGTCCTATCAAAAAGGAAGAATGAAAGCCTTCAAAGGAGAATATTCTTGAAATGGAGATCATTCAAAAAGAAGATCAGCCAATCAAAGGAACATGGAATCAACAACTAGCAATGGAGAAGATTCACAAAGAAGATTAAAAAAAAATTGCACCAACTAGAATATCTCTCACACTCATGTACTAAATTATATTTCTTGGATTATGTTATACCTACAACAATTTTGGTCACAAGGCTATAAATTGTAGAGCCTATGCTAATAATAGAAGCAACTATGGAGGATACTCTAGAAATGATTATCTCAGAAAACCTCATGAATATTATAACAAAAACTATAATAGTTTTGGATTATTAAATAATGAAGTAGAATGCTACAAGTGCAAAACTTTTGGACACATAGCCAAATATTGCAGGTTGATTGCTCCTTCAAGGGAACTGAAGTAGGATTTTAATAGTCATGTAAAAGAACCATCAAGGATGTGGAAAAGGAAGCAGGATAAATTGAACATTGAATAATGTTCAATTTCTCTATAATCACAAAGAAGAAAAAGTGTTTGGTACGTTTACAATGGTTTTTCAAAGCACATGACATGGGACATGGACATATTTGTAACTCTAAAGAAAGAAAGAGATGGATCAATTTCGTTTGGAAATGATAACTCAGCCAAAATTATGGGAAAGGGAATACTCAAGCTTGGAAGCAAATAGAAAATGTCCTACTTGTTTAAAATATGAAGCATAATCTGCTAAGTGTGATTCAAATGTGTGACCAAGGACACACACTTCTATTCAACTCAAAGAAATGTGAGATAAGGAAAGAATGATCATGCAGATTGGTGGTGACAACAATAAGGACTCCAAACAACATATGCATATTAAATGAGATTGGAAAGGAAAGATGTTTATTGGGAAGGGAAGATGAAAGTTGGATTTGGCACAGAAGAATGGGCCATATGCACTTTGAAAATCTTGTCAAAATCAGCAGAAAGGAAGCGGTAAGAGAAATGCTTGAAATTTCAAAGCCATCAAACACTATGTGCAAGCACTGTCAACATGGAAAACAAACAAGAATTGAGTTCAGGACAAAGGAGTACTCTACAAAAAAACCATTGAATATTATACACCCTGATCTATGCGGACCGATGAGAACAAAAGGGTTGAATGGTGAACAATACTTCATGTTACTTATTGATGATTATACAAGAATGATCATAGTTTTTTTTCTCAAGAAAAATTCATAGGTGTTCGAATGTTTCAGGATATTCAAAGAGATGGTTGAAAATGAGACTGATTTGAAAATCAAGTGCTTGAGATCATATAAAGGAGGTGATTTCAGGTCAAAATAATTCAGGTGTTTTGGTGAAGAACATGGAATAAAAAGACAATTCTCAGTAGCTAGGACACCTCAACAAAATGGATTCATTGAAAGGAAGAACATAATTGTACATGAAATGGCCAAAACCATGTTGAAATATTCTAAGTTGGGTGATATATTTTGGATACAAGCAGTACATACAACCATTCATATCTTGAACAGAGGAATGCTTAGAAGTAACAATGACAAGACTCCATATGAACTATGGAAAGGAAGACTGATGAACTTCAAGCACTTTAGAGTGTTTGGAAGAAAATGTTACATAGAAAGAGAATATAATAATATTGGAAAAATTGACTCTCGAGTTGATGAAGGCATATTAGTTGGATACTCAAGAAAAAGCAGGAAATAGAAATGATACAACCTAAGACTCAAAAAAATAGTGGAAATCATCAATGTAAATATTGATGAAACAAATGCACTAAAGACGAGAGAAGAAAGGATAAATCAAAAGAGAAGTAAGTAGAAGAAGAACTAAAAGAAGAATAAGAGGAACCAAAAGAGAAGCAGAGAAAGAAGAAATAGAAGACAATCAGTAATATCTATAGACACATTCTAAGACACCTAAAATATAGTGTTAGAAGAATCATCCATCAGAACAAATTATTTGGGATAAAAATGTAGAAATAGAAACCCGAAGAAGAAAACTAGCACATACACCAGAACAAAAACATATAGAATTATTATCCACAGTTGAACCAACAAGATTTTAGGAATCCAAAAATGATGAAAATTAGATCAAGGCCATGGAAAAATAACTAAATCAAATAGAGAAGAATGAGACATGGGAACTAGTTCCAAGACCTAAGGACAAAAACGTGATTGGTACAAAATGGGTGTTTAGAAACAAACTAAATGAAGATGGAAAAGTAACCAAAAAAGAAGGTTAGTATGCAAGCGATATTCTCAAGTTGAAGGAATACAATTTGAAGAAACCTTTTTCTCATTTTTCCATAATGGAAGCAATAAGAATGATCTTGGCCTATGCATGTTCTAAAATAATCACAGTCTATCATATGAATGTAAAATCAACATTTCTAAATGGAGAATTAGAAGAATAATTCTACATTGAACAACTAGAAGTGTTTCTACTATCAAAAAGGGAAAATTATTTTTGCATATTGAAGAAAGATTTGTATGGACTCAAACAATCCCCTAGAGCCTAGTATTCAAGACTAGACAAGTACTTACAGCAACAAGGATTCAAAAAGGGCAATGTATATAACAATCTCTACATAAAAGTGGGCCAGGATAACATACTTATCATTGAAGTATATGTGGATGACATCATATTTGGAAGTGATGATGACAGGTTGAGTCAGAAGTTTACCAAAGACATGCAAAGTGAGTTTGAAATGTCCCTACTTTGTGAGTTGAATTTCTTCTTGGGACTCCAGATATCTCAGTTATATGAAGGTACCTTCATCTCCCAAACCAAGTACATCAAATAAATGTTAAAGAAGTTGAGAATGAAATATTGCAAACCTATAAGTACTCCTATGGTGATTGGTTACAAGCTGAGAAAAGATGACTAATCTAAAGAATAAGATGAGAGCTCCATAGATCAATGATTGGCATCCTACTCTATGTGACCACCTCAAGACTAGACATGATGCAATTAGTTGGATAGATTGCAATATTTCAAGAAACACTGAAGGAAACCCATGTTATGGCAGTAAAGAGGATCTTCATATATCTCAAAGGAACATCAGAGTTTGGACTTTGTCATCTGAAAGGGAATGAGTTGACTATGGTCGCCTACATAGATGCAAATTGGGTAGGAAGCATTGATGATAGAATAAGTACAAGTGGAGAAACCTTCTACTTGGGTGATTGTCTAGAGTCTTGGTTGAGAAAGAAGAAGTGTTCAATATCTTTGTCCACAGCGGAAGTAGAATATATTGTAGCAGTTGCATGTTGCACTCAAGTCCTCTAGATGAAGAAAAAATTGTAAGACATGCAAGTAAAATATGACAATCCTATATTTTGTGACAATACCAGTGTTATAATCATCTCCAAGAATCTAGTGATGCATTCCAAAACCAAACATATTCATATCAAGTTCCACTTTATATGGGAACAAGTCACAAAAAAGAATATCAAGTTGGAGTACATTGGGACAAAAGAAAAAATTGCACATATCTTAACCAAACCTCTCCCAAGGGAAACCTTTGAGTATCTTAGACAAAAATTGGGAGTAGTCCATGCCCCACATTGATCCACATGGTATTTTTCAAAGAAGACAGAGGGAGAAAAATTGTCAGGGGGAGTTACCATTTTCCATTGATGTCAAAGTGGAAGAGAAATATTAAAATCATGAAGACAGGGGGAGAAATGGTCACAGGGGTAGTATGAGTGTTTCCATCAATGGAAAAGGAGGAGATTGTTGGAAAATTAATTGTCATTGATTTCAACCCTAGAAAAATCCCTGAGGAGGTCTAGAATCCCCTAGAAGTGATGGATTTATTTGAAAGAGTCTTGAAAGTGGTTCCCTTATGGAATAGCTCTAAGCATGGCCCTCATGGGAAGACTATTTGAAGAATTATACAAGAATCCATAGTTGTTAATAAAATGAGTTACAATGTATGGTTGAGAAGCCCTAAAAATATGGTTAGGAAGCCCCAAATGTGCGGTCATGGAGCCCAGAGTTGATTGAAGAAAAATAGTATGAAGGAAATTGCAAGTGCATGCAAAACCTCCATGTATTGATAGGCCTTGTCAAGACACGTCAAACGGTAGGTGTCACACCACGTGGTTCCTCACAATTAAGGATATATTCCCTCTTAAATATGATCATGTAAAATTTTCCCCTAAATGGTTGCAAACAAGAAGTTATAAGTCAACCCCAAAATCAAGTAAAGGAGAAAAACAGTTGCAAATAATAAGTGATAGGTCATCCCTAAAGACAATTAAAGGACTTACTTGGAAGAATATAAATACACATCGAGAGCCTCTCATTTTCATCAAGGAAGCTTGTGATATCTTAGTGCAAGTGAAGTAGTGGAGTTGTGCGAAGGAGGGAGTTCTCGGAGCTGAAAATGTGAGAAGGGCTTTTAGGAAACCCTATCTGAAGTGACCCTCACAGGTCAAGTATAGGGTGTCCCACAAGGACCCCATTGGTTTTACAAGACTCGTCATGCGAGGCTCAACTCATTGCCCAGTCATGTCCCACGAGGTTGAGGAAGGGTTTGAAGAAGACACTATTTTCTTGATAATGAAGTTGAGGAAGGTTTGATGATATGATATATTATGCATTAGGTTTTTCACATGATGAAAGGTATGTTTTTCTATATGTATTTGAGGCACATCTTGGAGGTTTTGGTACTTTCTTGAGGCATATCTTGGTGATTTTTGGCATATGATTTACCGGATATTTTGGAGATATCGGCATAATCTTTTTTGTTCTATTGGGGTTGAACCAGTTTGATGATGATGATGTGTCAGAATCAGTCACACTAACAATGACATGTTGATTCTCTTATTTATATTTAAGGAGGAAGGAAGGGCCAAGGAAAAGGGATTGGAGCATCCTTCCAATTGAATCTTGAGAATTTAGGGAGTTGTAGCTTCCTTCAGGTTGTAGCCTATAAACTAGGGGGTTGGTTCCTCCTTCTAGTTGATGCTGGAGAAATTTTGGAAATTGGTGCTTCTAGTGGATGTAATCTTCTGATACATTAAAAAGTGTTTTATGTTTTTCTCCCATTTGGGTTTTCACATACAATTCTTGTGTACTGTGTATTTTTGGTTATATGTTTATGATATCTTGAATGCAATCATAAGTGATAAATTGTTGATAACTTAATGTTTACATGTTGTGGTCAAAAATGGTAAAAAGTGCCTAAGACTCATCCACCCCCCCTCTCGGTATTATTGAATATTCCTAAAGAATTTTGGGTACTCATTGTATGAGGAATTTAATTATGCATCAAACAAGTTCCTACACTTGAACTTTGAGTAAACCTATAAGGAGATAAGTTGAAAATATGATTAAAAAATAGTTTTCTTTCTTTCCTTTTGAAAATCCATAACTCTTATTTAGTATTTTATTGTTTTCCTTAGGAGGCTCATTTTAGACCTCAAACTTCCCCTAATTCAAATAGTGAGTATCTATAGGAGAATATTTGTATCGCAACCATGTTCTTTTATAAATGGCTCCTCTCCAAGGAAAGCCACTCAACCCCTTCAAACTAAACCTTGATTGGCTAAAGGATGAGGAATTTTTGATAAAAAATGAGTTATGGAAGCCTTTTGATGGTTATATCCTTGAATATACTCCTATATAGTTTCACCAAAACCTAAAATGGGAAAAACAAAGTGATGTCAAATGGTTTGTTGAGAAGTATAATAAAGATGAAAGGAATCTATTGGAGATTGAAGAACATCTAAATTTGTGGTATAATAGAGAGGGCTTTGGATTATTGTTAGAAGATCAAAAAAATGACATAACACTTTTAGAAGATAAAAAGATAAAAAAATTGCTAGATAAATAAGAATAATGGAGGATTAAAATTCACGATATCTAGTTGGAGGTAGGGGAAAAAAAGTACAAAAAAAAAATCATAGACTTACAAATTGTCGAAAAAATATAAATTATGTTTGGAGAATTGAAAAAATGATAAATATTTGGAAACATACTTTCCTAAAATGACATATGAAGAGGTAAACTACTTTAATAATCTATTCAAAGAGGAATTTAGATCCACCATTGTAGGAGTAATCAGATTGGCAAACATTTTTCCAAAGTTTGTTAGTCACAAGAACAATCAAAATCATTGGCCCAGATGGACTCCCAGTAGAATTCATTTTGGGATTCTATTATTTCATTGAAGAGGACCTTCAAAGGGTGGTTGAGTTCTCATGATCAAAAAACAAAACCTTGGAAACATTTAACTCAACTTCCATAGCACTAATTCTTAAGTTTGATGACACTTCAAGATTTGAGAGCTTCAAACCAATTTCATTGCATAACTTCAAAGCCTGAAAGGCATTCTCTCTCGGAAAAATTCCTCTAAACAGTCTGGGTTTCTAGAAGGGTGACAATTTCATGAGGTTGTGAGAGAAACACAAGAAAGGATTCACTCAATCAAGACCACTAACCTAAAATATTTAACTTTGAAATTTTATCTCTCCAAAGCATTTGATCGAGTTATTTGGGATTTTGTCAAGGTTTTGTCACTTGGGTAATCAGTTGCATCATCTCAATTTCTTTTACAATTTTATTAAATGTTGCTACCTCGCCCTTCCTCAAACCTAAAAAGGGGATTAGACAAGTGTAGTGCCCTATTTCATCTGAATAATTTACAAAAACCAAACTTATTCTTTGAGGAAATTTGGACCCGGTTAAAAAATGTTATGATGACATTTGGACTCAATTTTATTTGGATTGCTTAGATTAAAATGTGAAAATGTTTTACTTAAATATATGAGATGTTGATAAATAATTAATGCAATAAATTGGTAAGCTCATGATTTATATGAGATTGATTATAAATATTGTAGATGTTACTAACAGTTCCTAAGTTGATAGGGAAATTATGGATACATTGACATGGGCACCATCAATGAGACTTTGGGACTCCGGATTGAGTCACAGAGTAGTTCTTAATTGATGATTTTATTTTGTTTAATTGAAATGGTTTATGATAATTCTAACAAAGAAAAGGTTTAGTGGATGTAGGAACAAGTATTATGCTTGTTGATCTAACTCGCATAGGAGTAATGGGGTTGTATAGATCCATACCTAGTACTATGGTGAGAGGTGGAACAATGTCTCTAATTCCACGTACTAGCACTCCCATCGCGGTCAAAGTTGAAAAGTGTGGGGAACTTTTACTCAACGATTGCACATTGCCGAGAGGGTAGGCCACAGACTAAGTCACTCATGAGGATAAACAAAGAGGTGTGCAATAAGGTGAAAGCCTTATTCCTCAGTGTCCATTAATCTCACAAATAGGGGAAACTAACAGAGTTAACATGGTCTCCATAATTGCGTCACTCTTCTCATTGCTCAAGGTCGGATGCTTGAAGGGCATGATGAATGGCACCCTTGGATAATGTGGGTAAGTACTTAGGAGCATGTCATGCATGGCACCCTTAGCATTTTTATGAAATTTTGGATGAATATGTAAAAGCATAAATGAAAAATAACCTAAAGGAAAGGTAAAAGAAAATTATTTCTTAAAAAAATACCAAATGAGGAAAAGCATTAAATAAATCTATGCAATTGGGAAAAAGAAAAATTTGATTAAGAGACAAATTATGATTTTATTAATAACTTTGAGTAAAGAAAAAATAAAATTAAATACATTTCAGAGCTTGAGTCCAAGATGTGCATTTTTTTTTGTTTATAGCAGATTAGTTAATGAAGAAATTAAAATATAATAAAACTTTAATGAAATGAAAAGCAGAGGAAAGAATCCTAAACCAAGTTGAGAACATAAACTAGAAAAAAGGTAGGATAATGAATTAAGTGGAAAATGCATTAAATCACCAAGACACTAAATATTCTCATGCATCACCAAGACACTAAATATTCTCATGCAGGTATCCGGAGAGTCTTTTCAGAGACCAACAAGCTTTTGTGTAGATTGTAGAAATTCTGACAAAGTTGACGCAATTCCGGCAAAGTCGACACAACATTCAGAAAATTGGACGCAATACTCAGAAAGAGCTTTCAACTTCACCAATTTTACATTAACAAATTTTACATTGTTACTCCTTACCGTTGATGTTTAATAAGTAATATGTTAGTGAGGAATCACTTAATCAAATTGTTAAACAATTATGTATCTCATGGATTGGTTCAAGTGAACTAAATAAATGGAACCTGAATTCTTTTTCTTTTGTGTTGTTCCATTTATGAGTATAACATAAATCTGTTAAATTCAGGACCGAATTTTCTCTCGTATTTGTTATTCCTTAAAATCAATCATCCTTCAAACACGGTTGTTTAATCTCTGTTGTAGATTATTTCATTGTTAATTCATTCTATTATGTTATTCCAATAAGGATATAACCTAAGAAAAGAAATAATGTCAATAATATATATTGAATCGTCAATCTGTCCATTCGTCAATTGATATATCTACCTTGACTGTTACAATTCAAAGGTAGGATGCTATAGGTAAATAAATATTTTTAGATCCATCTCCTTCAATTAACCTTCTCTTAAGCATTTCACTTACAAAGATTCAACATTTCTAACCTTAAACTGACTTGGTTTTCATTCTAATCTCGCCAGACATAATCTTTGTGACTTGAAATTTTGATAGTTGGAAATATGTAAAAGTTTTATTTTTTGAAGTTTTTATGGGCATATTTTAGGATCAGTTTTTACTAAAATCTGATAAAAAATTGTTGGAATTTTAAATTGGAGTGATTGAGTTTGTATAATTCCAGTGACTTGAGAATTTTTTAGAGTGTTGAATCTAATTTATGTATTAAAAAATACAATTTAAACAATAAAAAATAGAGATTTCACCATGATCTTTGCTAGATTCAGATGAAAAAATTCAAAAACTCAAATATTTAAAAAACCCTAAAATTATGTTTAAAAACTTGATTCTGTATCAATTCTAAGTTGTAGGGTTTATTGAGTAAACCTTTCCTTTCTGCCAACTTTTGAAACCTTGATCTGTCAAAGTCCTGTGTAAAGCATCTGTCGATTGGTAATCTTTAGTTTAAGTTCTATATGTGATTCTTTATTTCTTTGTTTCTTTATTTAGGTTAAATTATTAAATTAATCTCTCAAAATCTGTGTGGCATGTATCACTACCTCTAATTCAATTAATACTCAATGGAAATATTGCATAAATTTGAGGTTATTCTATAAACCCTAGTTCCCGCAAACTCCCACCTAAGTTCTGCTTTTTATAATCTGCAGTGGGAAGGAGGAGTAATCAAGACATTGAGTAAGCGAGCGATTACCAGATTGCTGTCGGTGAACGGTTGAATATATATTAATTATATCACATAATCTTATATACAATGTTATATTTGAATGTATATAATCTCGGGATTATCTTGTTAAATTTCATATTCATATAAACTCGTTATGAGGGTAAATTAAATTAAAATATTTATTGGGTGCACTTAAGGAACATATTACCTATGTCTAGGTTAAAATTTGTGTAAGTATACAATTATTTAACCAGTTTAATAAATTTGAATTAATAATTGGCTTCACTTAATAGAATAGATATTATTATGTTTGGTTGAAATTTTGTTCAACTATACTACTTAAGTAAAGTTAAAAAGTATGTGCAAGTATCCTAATGTTATATTATTTATTGAAATCGGGAATCATTAAATATATGTGAAAAATAATAGTTAATGCTAAGTGTGGTTTTCCCAAATTACAAGTTTTATGGTTATTAAATTTTGCAAAATTCACATGTACATAAAGATACTTGAATGTTAGTTTTATGCCAGTTGATAGTAAAATTTATTCATGGTTTGCGCAAGTTACAGTTCATAGGTATTCACTTGTATGTTTAGGGCTGAATACTATCAAGTTTTCCTTAATTGTATGTGTAAATTAATGATTGAATTCATTACTAAATTGCTTAGAAGTACTAACATCATATTGAAATTAATTACTTTAACATCAGTTATATCATTTCCTTGATGTTAATAAATATTTATATTTCATGGTAATGCTCTTAGTTTTGTTTCTTAAAAATAATATGAACCATGTTCCTTTATTGGTGAAAATTATGAATATCATGTAATTATATTTATTCTCGGAATGAATTATTTTATAAATTTAGTTTTTCAAGGCAATGTTAGTGATAACCAATGACTATGTGACAACTTGTGTAATATCGTGTAGTTCATCCCAACTTGTGCAAGGTTGACGAAGATCTTCATAATCTTGTGCAAGGTGACGAAATGTCTCACAATACTTGTGTGAGTTGAGAGATGCCCTGTTTCTAAAAGTAGGTTATCGAAAATCTAGTTGTAAATGACTAATGTTGGATTAGTTGACTCTGATGAATTATTTATAATGGATTAGTTGACTGTGATGAATTATTTATAAAATTTATGAAGTCTTGTAAAGTAATTATTCCTTTATCTATATATATATAGTTGGCTACCTTAAATGTAGAAAACTTGTTTAGGTATTTTATATGGTATCATATCCAAGTTCAACACATTAGCACCTTGGACCCAATACAATTTCCGTTTGCAAGAACTCGGTATATATGATTGAGAACTAACCAAATAAAATTTTATTGTATGATGGGTAAAAATGAACATAGGATGAAGAAGAGATAGAGGTAGGGTTGTTAGGAGGTTATCTATGCCTCCACTGCAACCTTCGCCTTTAGATTCACTATCTTGAGAAGAGGAGCGTGTTAGAAGGACAAAATACATTTCCACAAGTGAAGTAATGAATATGATGAGATCTTTCCAAAGGGTGTCTCGTGTATTAATGAACCATTTATAAAAGAAAGAAGGGAGAGTATCCACTCATGTCCGAGGATTGCAAAATCCTTCCAACAATCACATGCATAGAGAGTTGGAAAAGGTGAAATTCCCATAGTTTTGGAGATCTATTGATGGTTAGGCCATCGAGGTTTGGTTAGAAAACAAAGTGATGTGTTTTTTCCTAAATGATTACACATCGAACCTGAAGATTCGCATAGGTATATTTTAGTTGAAGGGAAGTTCCTTATTGTGGTGGAATACACTTTTACCATAGCTAGGAATGGACATATCTGACCTATCATGGAAACTATTTCAGGAGCGTTTCTGAAAACGCTATGTCGATGAATTCATTGAAAAACAACTCAATGAATTTAACTCCTTACGAAAAGAAGGAAGATCAATGCTCGATTATGAGGCTAGATTTATAGAGCTACTAAGATATGCCCTCCATCTAAACACTGAGAAATCGTGGGTTAATGCGTTTATTTTTGGGTTAAACTATAAAATAAGGGAAAAAGTGAGGATCATGGTGCCTCGAACCCTACATGAGGAAATTCAAAATGCCATCATAGTGAAGAAAGATATTGCTATC
Source organism: Picea engelmannii (assembly GCA_009831015.1). Classification (NCBI taxonomy): domain Eukaryota; kingdom Viridiplantae; phylum Streptophyta; class Pinopsida; order Pinales; family Pinaceae; genus Picea; species Picea engelmannii. Next base: position 42,244 of record ML785061.1, read on the forward strand.
AGTGGGAAGAGCAGACCAATGAGACCTACGGGTTATTGATTTCAGAGATAGGCACCATTTCAGACATCTAGTAGACCTATGAAAGTGCGTACGGATGTGTCGAGAGGACCAGTTTTTGTGACACCACATCATCCAAGTAACCAAATACCACCTTACATACCACCATTACATCAATAGTAGTATATTCCTATGCAGCAGAACCGACCTATACCACAGAACAATAGACTTGCCTTTCCTTATTCGGACAACAGGAGTCAACCTCCTAAGAGGGGGTGATGTACTTTTGGGAAACCAAGACTATCTCGTTGCACATATGGGAGTCGGTCGATACTAGAGTAAACTACAGTGGGAGATATGGGAAAATCCCACCAAATTCAGCTGTAAATATCCGCCAAGCAGAGCATCTCTAAATAGTTTTAGAGACTTCACGTAAGGTTAATGAGGAAAAAAAAATCAATTTTAATACATCCAAGAGCTACTGAAAGTTTAATTTCACATAGTGCATTTCCTAAATTAAAAAAGAAAGCTATAGAAATGGATTCGGAAGTGAAACAGAATGTTGGAGGTTTAGTAAGGGATTGTGAAAATGATTTAGGGGAGTGTGTAAATAAAGTAATCCTCTATGTGATAGTTTTAGGATCTTATGACATCTTGATTGGGATGGTTTAGTTAGATACTCATGAAGTAGTATTAGACTGCAAGAAAAATAATCCCTACTTTATAGATGACACAGGTCATAAGAGAATTTTAGTGGGAAA
>ML785061.1:45419-62182 GCA_009831015.1 Picea engelmannii
CATAAAAGTTCATACTTTTAAAGTTTAAGTGTATCACTTAATGGTTTCATTGTGACTGGAAAATAAAGTGTATAGGCCTCAGGAAATCCTGGCCATCTTAGGTCAAAAGGGTGGTGTTACCTACACCCCTCCTTCGAGAATCATGTTCTCGAGGTGGTCAAAATAGCGATGGATAGTCTCGCCGTAGTGTCTCGGCGTCCTCCCAAGTAGCAGATCCGGGACTATACTTGTCCCACTGGACCTTAATTTGGTCTACCAAACGGTTTCTGAGCTGTCGGACTCTACGGTCCAATATGCGTAACGGTTCTACCGTGAGGGTTCCCACGTCCGATACCTGCAATTCTTCTCAATTTAGTTTATGTGATTCATCAACAACATAATGACGTAAAACAGATACATGAAATACATTATGAGTTTTATGCAAGTGGGGTGGCAGTACGAGATGATAGGCAACGGTTCCAATTTTCTCTTGGACCCTAAACGACCCAATAAACCGTGGTGACAACTTTGTCCCCTTCCCGAACCGTATAGTACTCTTATTAGGCCTGATACGGATGAAAACTTGGTCCCCCACTTCATAACTTCGGTCGGTCCTGTGTGCATCTGCATAACTTTTTTGTCTATCCTGTGCTTCCTTTAGTCTATGCCTGATCTGAATCACCTGTTCTTCCATTTCCTAAATCAATTCTGGCCCAACTGTTACTCGGTCTTCTAGTCTATTCCAACTCAATGGTGTTCATCATGGCCTTCCATACAAAGCTTCGTATGGTGGCATTCCGATGGAACTATGATAACTGTTATTGTAGGAAAACTCTACCAAAGGTAGGTGCTTTTCCCACTAGGTTTGATTATCCATTTCGTACATCCTAAGCATGTCTTCCATCACTTGATTTACTCTCTCAGTTTGCCCATCTGTTTTGGGATGATAAGTTGTGCTTAAGTTCAACTGAGTCCCCAATGCTGACTGTAGGCTTGTCCAAAACCTAGAAGTGAATCTAGAGTCCCTATCTGAAATGATCTTCTTGGGTATCCCGTGCAAACGGATAACTTCGCTTATGAACACTCGTGCCACATCAGCAACATCGTAAGTGTCTCTAACCGGAATGAAATGAGCACTCTTGGTTAACTTGTCCACTATCACAAGAATGGAATTGTGTCTATGAGATGTGAGCGGCAATCCTACAACAAAATCCATCGAGATAACTTCCCACTTGGACATAGGGATATCATGTGGTTGTTGGAGGCCTGGCGGGTGATGGTGGTCAGCTTTCACATGTTGACACTCTAGGCATTTGGCGACGAAATGGACTATATCGCGCTTCATGTCTGCCCAAAAGAAGAGTTTCTTCATATCTGCGTACATCTTCATAACTCCCGGATGTGCACAATAAAGTGACCTATGGGATTCCTTCAGTGTGATGTTTTGAATATCCCCATTCTCAGGGATGTACATCCTTCCTTGATATCTTAACAATCCGTCTATTTCCAAATTATATCCTTCATACTTTGGGTCTATCTGCCTCCCACTCTGAAGGTCTGAAGTTACCTTTAAATACCAACTGTCTCCGTGTAGTTGTGTCAACACGTGTTCCTTCAGATTGATCCTTAAAGTTACCAAGGAGAAGATACGTGGTCTCCTACTCAAAGCATCTGCAACCACATTTTCCTTCCCTTTTATGTACGAAATACCAAAATCGTACTCACTCATAAACTCACTCCAACGCCTTTGCCTGGCATTCAGATCTCTTTGAGTGAAGAGATGTTTTAAACTCTGATGGTCCGTTCTGAGCTCAAAGTTTCGCCCCATAAGATAGTGCCTCCAAAGTTTCAGAGCCAGCATTACAGCTGCTAACTCTAAATCATGAGTCGCGTATAATTCCTCATGCTTCTTCAACTTCCTTGATGCATAAGCTATCACTCCTCCATCCTTCATTAGCACGGCCCCCAAACCTTGCTTCGAGGCATCCGTGCAGACCATGAAGTCCTTTTCCATATCTGGTACTCGTAGAATTGGCGCACTAGTTAGTAATCGCTTAAGCTCCCTGAATGCACTATCACATTCTTCTGTCCATTCATACCTGACCCCCTTGCATTGCAAAGTGGTGATGGATTTCGCTATTTTTGAAAATCCTTCTACAAATCTCCGGTAGTAACCTGCTAACCCCATGAAACTTCTCACCTCATGTGCATTTTTCGGCAATGGCCATTCCATAATGGCCCTTACCTTCTCTGGGTCCACCGAGATTCCTTCGCCTGAAATGATATGGCCTAGATAGTGGATCTCTTTCTGGAAGAAGGAACACTTCGACAATTTCCCATACAATTTGTTCTTTCTAAGGCAAGATAACACTATTCGCAAGTGCTCCTCGTGTTCTCTTTCATTCCTAGAATAGATGAGAATGTCATCCAGAAAAACTTGTACAAATCGATCTAAATACTTACGGAATATGCCGTTCATGAGGCTCATGAACACTCCTAGTGAGTTAGTTAATCTGAAAGGTACTACAACAAATTCGTAATGTCCAAACCGAGTTCGAAAGGCAGTTTTTGGGATATCACCTACCTTAATCCTTAACTGATGATACCCAGATCGCAAATCGATCTTTGAGAATACCGCTGCTCCTTTCATCTGATCGAAGAGGTCATCTATTCGCGGCATTGGGTACCTATTTTTCACTGTAGCATGGTTCAAGTCCCTGTAATCTATACACATTTGTAAGGATCCATCCTTCTTCTTTACAAAAATTACCGATGCGCCCCAAGGTGAGACACTGGGCCTTACTAGCCCTAAGTCTAGTAACTCCTTCAACTGCATTTGCAATTCACAAAGTTCCAGCACTGTCATTCGATACAAAGTATTGGATATTGGTTCTGCACCGGGTTTTATCTCAATAGTAAAATCAAGCTCCCTCTCCGGAGGTAATCCGGGTAATTCGTTCGGGAAAACATCTGGAAATTCTGACAATACCAGATACTGACCTAATGAGGGTCCCTTCCTTTCTTTCACTGCCTCCACTACATAAAGTCAACTCCCTTGTCTCAAGCATCGCTTGACCTTCATAGTTGATATAAAGCGTAATGACACTTTTCTCTGTACACCCTGAATCTCTATCGGTTTTCCCTCATCATTGACACAAAGCACCTTCTTTGCGAAGCAATCTATCAAAGCTCGATGAGCAGCTAACCAATCCATTCCAATGATTAAGTCGTATGCTCCAAGAGAAGTGGCGTATACCTTCAACCTAGTAGTGCACACTCCTAGGTCTACTATACAACTATCGACACTAGGTCCTACAGCTTGTTTGTCCCCCGAAGCCATCTCAACTTTCTTAAAGTCATCGTTCTCATAGGCTGCCAGCCCACTCTTTTCTAATGCAGATGGTGAAATGAAACTATCTGTCGCACCAGAATCAAACAAAATCTTAACATTAATATAATTTAGCGTACCTGATGACTCCACTACGGTGGATTGATGTTCAGCCTGGCAGTTGTTAACCGCTGCGTAAATCTTGTGGTTGCTACTTGATCTTCCCATTGGTGCCTTTCCTTCTCTATTCATAAACCCTTGTTGTAACTCCGGGAAGTCCCGCTGGTAATGGGGTCCTTTGCACCTCCAACAGGTAATATGAGATGGAACCTGTGCACTGTTATGTGACGGTCCTTGAAATGAGTTCCTCCCCCTGGAACCCCTTCCCCTACTAGATGTTCCCTACGATTTTCGTGGGCCTGTTTGCACCGTTGGCGATGAATGAGATGCAACACTAGCTGCCATTGAAATCCCTGCAGTTACTGTCCTTGGTACGTCTCTGTTACCATAAGGTGGTGGCCTTGAGCCCCCTCCCCTTGAAAATGTCCTTGGGGTCTTTCCTACGAATCCTGGGCGATGCGAAAATGTCGATCTTGCACCCCCTGTTAAGTTCATGTGTTCTTCTGCGTAACGCGCACTTTCTACAGCCTCTGCTACTGAAGACGGCTTCCACATCCTTACCATAGCTCTTATCTTAGGGTTCAGGCCATAAACGAAGAGATCGGCCTGCCGTTGGTCGGTATCCATATACGACACATATTTGACCAGTTCCATAAATCTGATCTCATATTCTTCTACAGTTCTATTCCCTTGTATTAAGGCGTGAAATGCCCCTACCTATTGTTCCTCGTAGTATGCTGGTAGATATTTCCTTCGGAACCTCTCCTCGAAAAGTTCCCAAGATACTGTGTTTGGGGTAAGGTGTAGTTGTCTTTCTAAGTTTTCCCACCAGTTCAAGGCGTTTTCCCTTAACTGGAAAATTGCAATCTTGGCCTTTGAATTGGACGTATAATCCCTTAAGGAAAAACACCTTGTCATGCCTTCCAATCATGCTTCCGCGCGTTCACTAGCGTGACCTCCGGCAAACTCCGGAAGTTTGATCTTCTGTAACTCTCGTGTGATGTCTCCGGGTGGAAGTTCTCCCCTTGAGTTCCTTGAGGCTTCTGGATTACCGGTTCCATATGGTGAGGGTTCCACTTCAGCCCCCGCTGGTTGGCGCCCCTTTAAGGTCTCGTTAATGGCTTCCAACGAGCGTAGTATGAGGGCTAGTTCGGGAAGTGGTGGTGGTGGCRGTGGTGGTGTCRGTGGTGGTGATGGTGTGGGTGACRTCGRTGGTGCCCGTGACGACGCTCCCCTGCCTCGACCCCTTCGAGTCCTGGCCATCCTGTATGACTTAACCTGCATCACCCCYAAAGTTGTCTGGGTGAGTTCAAGGACGTTTCAAATGGGTGCTACTTAAACTTAGAAACGGGGTTGGGYGTAAGTTTTCTTTACTTGTCTGTAAACAGACGTTACTCCATYAGGGGAATTGGCTCARTTTGGGTCAGGTTTAAGCATCTAAGYTTGGTTTGTTCGTTCTTGCAAAAAATAAAAAATAAAGAATTATTGGTTCCCTCGYCCTRTGACTACAYTAGCCTTGTGCTTKACTCGTYACTTCCTAGTGCCTGCGCCACCARTCTAAGTCTTAATCATCATTAAATATCTTTAAGGTAGCCTAACCTTACACTTAATTAATTAACTAATTTTAAAAAGAATATTATTATACTAATTTAATTTAGCTTAAATTAATAATGAAAATTATCTCGACCTTATATATATATACATATTATTTATATTATTTTATTTAATTTAAATTATTTTAACATTTTGACTATATATATATAAATGATTAACGTCCTCACAAGGGTTCGGGCACGCATAGGTTCCACATGCTCGTCTGGATTTCATAAGCTCCCTCGTATCCCAATTTCTACACCTGTCAACCTTTCAATGCTCCACGCATTTTTCCTCTGTCCCACTTTCTCCCTTGTTGGGTCTTTCCTCGCATCAGTCTTTGTTCACCACAGCTCTGCCTCTTCTCTGCTCTAAGGTTTTCAGAATTCTCCCGCCATGGTTCACCTTCACAACGTAGTTCAGAGCACTTTACCAGTTCGTCTTGCAGAAACAGAAACAGAGTATTTTGATATGGCCCCTGATAAGATTCAGGACCTAGAGTCCAGTCTCATTGAATCTCTGGGAACCAGTCCCTTGTCTGTACATTTTGCGGAGCTCGCCCTCAGCTACAGTAAGAGGTACGATTCATTCCACCTGTGGTGCATAGTTTCAGTACCTTCATGAAGAACGTGGGGTTATTCGTATCAATAATTTGCATAGACCTTCCTTTCGCGGTGGTAATAAATGGTGATTTCTTCTTTCGAACAAAATTCATTCGCCTGTGTAAACTTATAGCTATAAGTGTATATATATTGTTATATGTGTATACAGGATTTTTCATCTTCATCAACCAAGCCGAGCGGCTCTGTGAATTTCCCTTGGTGTCACTGGTCAATATCCGACCCTCATGTCTTCCCATTTCTTCATGTTTTCTTCCCTGGGACCGCATCCAAATTCCCTTTAGGAATCTTGTTATCGGGCTTCGGGGTTTCATATTCCTCAATGTCGAGAATTATTGTTCCTTCAAATTCCCGATACGGCATTTTATGTGCTAGCCCTTCAGGCTAGACACCCATCTCATATGACCAGCGTCCCTTGTGACTCTAGCCCTATCTTTCATCGGAGTTTCGGGGTTCTCAATGTCGAGCCTCACAAGTCCTTAGGACTCGCGATTCTCTTATCCCCGATTTGCTCCTAGCGCTTTAGCTCTCCAAGCTAAGCCCGTGGTCCACGCGACCTTTCCTCGTGACCGCGGTCTTGTCCTTATCGGGTTTCGGGTTTCGCGAATTTCGTTGTTACGAACCCCCGCCCTCGCAGTTTCCCGACTGTCGATTTACCGATGTGGTACCATGTACGTTAGCCCTTCAGCTAAGCCTTTTTGGCCCATATGACCACTATATCCCAGGGCCATGGCCTTATCCCACATCGGAGTTTCGGATATTGCAATACTGCATTGCATGAATCTCGTTTCCACAGAATTCCCGATATCCCGATACCCGATGCGCCTATTCCTTGTGTTCGCCCTGTTTTGGCTATGCCGAGGTCCATGTGACCTGCACCCATGTGACCATAGTCCTAACTCCTACCGGGATTCGGGGTTTCCCACAACAAATATTCGGCGCATATTGAATCCCGAATCCCCGATTTCGCGATATAATTAAGTCTTAATTTAAACGGTCATTAATTAATCCTTAACGAAGGTTTTAAGTGTTAAGTTAATTACGTCGGGCTTTCGGGGTTCGTGAGTTCTTCTGACGTGATTTTCTCGCCACCGAGAATCCCGAAATGTCGATCCCTGATGCACGTGTGAGCTCTCTCTCTCCTCCACATCACCATTGCCTCGTGTCATTCTATCGGGTATCACGAAATCGCGACTTCTAATGCAACAATTCCTTTGTATGCAAAAGTCCGAAATGTCAAATCCTGACTCCTTCAGATCCTGGGACACGCGTCCTTGTAATGAATGACTCAGATCTCATCGGGAAATTGCGGATCACGATTTCTTGTTGCACAATTTCCTTACCATCGAAAACTCCGATGAACAAAACTCCGACGGCGCCCGATCCTTTGCCACCTATCCTCGCAGATGGATGGTCCTGATTGATTCTCGGGGTTTTCCTACGGGTTTCCCGACTCTTCCCAGATGAGGGACACCTGTCCTTCACTCTGACTCTAGTGGTCCCACCTTGCTTACGTCACCGTGGGGATATCGTCGAGAGCGATTCCCAGTGACGCAGCTTCCTTATCTTCGAAAACCCCGATTTCCCGATCCACGACTCTACGGGATCCTCTGACACGCGTCCTCGCACAATGGACGGTCCAGATCTGATCAGTAAATCGCGTATCGCTATTTCAATATGTATGAGTCTCTTGTTTCCGGAAACCCTGATTTCCCGATCCCCGATTTTACGGGATCTCCTAACACGCGTCCTGCACAATGGACGGTCCAGATCTGATCGGGAAATCGCGTATCGCGATTTCCCGATGTATAAGTTCTATACTCCCCAAATCTCTGATGGTAAAATCCCGACGCCTCCCAAACGCTGACACATATCCTGCCGAGATCAACGGCTAGGATTCGTTCTCGGGATCTCGAGGACCAAAAGGTCTCGATTTTCTAACTTCACATAACCCCGATGACTCAGATTTCCCGATGACTCCTCCTATGCACGCTAGGGCTTAAACCCCGCGCAACTTGCCTAAATCTAAATGGCTAACAGGATTTCGTCCGAGATCCGACGGCGCAGATCCGTTCTCCCATGTAACAGACAGCTCTTCTTCGGGATAATGATTAATTTGCATGAAACATTACGTAATGTAAAAAAAAAATTGTCTTTAGCACATTTGAAGTTTTATATGGGTCTATAGTTCCTGCACAATGCAAGTCTGCTAAATTTCCTTTTCTCTATCCGGTTGCTTTAAGGTAGCCATTTCTATATGAAATGACCCTTCAAACTTTCTGGTTTGTTGCTACCATTTTAAAGGGCGTTCCTTCAAATATTCCGGCTAAAACTGTAGTAACCAAATATGATCTAGTTAAAGGGTATTGTCTAAAACGATTGCTTATGATATACATGAGATCATTTTCTTGGATACCATGTTGTATCCATCCTATTTGGTCAAACTGAACGTGTGTTTCTTACAGGTTAAGCGTGGTTGGAGTTAACACTCCAGGTTTCGGCCCTTAGGCTCCAGATTTCGAACTAAGACGCTCTGATACCATATGTAACAGCCTAATATAATTTTAAACATCATTAAGTCTCATAAACATTTTATGAGATAAACTAAAACAATAACTTTCAAGCATAATATTGATTTTCATAACAGAAACTTCAATAGCTTAGATTTATCAATAAATATTGATTTCATGGCAGAAAGAAATAAATACATAACTTGACAAAGTACCTGGTTCTGATGCTAATTTATGTTGCCTGCTGCCTTGCTCTCTGCTACACAGTCCAGTCCTGCCACAGACACAGAAAATAACTTCCCAAAACTAATGTCCACCCTGCCAACTAGGAAAATGACCTAGCTCCAGGATATCTACGGATATCCTGGCCCCCGTGCCCAAAACCTCTAACAACTCGGTGCCTCCATGATCAATATGTCATAACCAGTAAGTCTCGTGTCTCAATCTGAGCACACATATCACAGTAAAGCTCTCGGCTCTCTACCGATGGAAAAACAACTGTCTCCCGCATCCATTCCCTCCTCCCCTTCCGAATGGTGTGCACATCCCCCTCTTCCCTCCCTTATTCCTCCCTGCCAACTCACGCATTCACTCCTCAACCACCCCCGTCCTCCGTCCTTCATTTCTTTAATAACATTTTTATCCTCTCGGGATTTATGGGCTTCTCGCCCTGCATACGCCACCCTCTGCAGCATATGCCATCCCTGTTATCCCATTTTTTATTTATCTCTTAAATTTATGTCCCAATTCATTAAATGTAATCTTCAGTTTGATTATTACTTAATTAGTCACACTTATTTTCTTTACTTAATTTTGATTTGTAATTTTTAATCATTTATTCAATTAGGGTCGTTACATGGGCTTTATAAGGCCAAGTGTCCTGGGAGCACAGTGATATTTGTGAATAAGAAGGATGGGTCATGGAATTTTTTTATTGGTTATTGTGAAATGAGAAAAGAAATGATTAAGAACCAATACTCACTATCAAGGATTGATGATTTATTTGATCAAATGAAAGGAGCGACAATATTCTTGAAAATAGATTTGTGATCGGGATATCACCATTTAAGGATTAAAGAAGACAATATTCCAAAGACATAATTTAATACAAGGTCTGGGCATTATATGTTCATGGTATTTCCTTTCATATTAACGAATTCCCTAGAAGTATTTATGAACCTAATAAACTATGTATTTCTTGAATATTTAGATAAATTTGTGCAAGTTTTCATTGATGATATTTTGATATACTCACAAATGTAGGAAGAACGTGATGAACATTTACGACTAGTCTTAGAGTGTCTCCAAGAAAACAAGATTTATGGAAAGTTGTCTAAATGTTCATTTTATGAATCCAAGATACAATAATTGGAACACATTATCTTGAGAGAAGGAATCACAATTGGTTTGGATAAGATCAAAGTAATTATGGAATGGACACCAACAAACTTACATGAAGTATGAAGTTTCATGGGATTAGAAAGGTACTATTGAAGGTTTGTGGAAGGGTTTTCAAAGATCACAAACCTTATAACTAAATTGCAAAAGAAAAACAAGAAAATTATTTGGACAGAAAAATTGAGGAATAGTTTCAAAAGTTAAAAGAATCATTGACGACGACACCAACTTTGAAAGTACCTAATATGAATCAAGATTTCTTGGTATGCACTAATGCATCAATGGAAGGATTAGGAAAAGTATTGATGCATGAGGGTAGAGAAATCGCTTACGCTTAAAGAAAACTTTGACCCATCAAGAGAACTGTGTGATGCATTATCTAGAACTTTTGGTGATAGTACGTGTTAAATTATTCATTGTTTACATAGTAGAGTTTTCTGAGAAAGTGGAATTGCATTTTTGTTTTAATTTTCTCAATGTTTTGATCCCCATTCTGGGATTATCATAAGAAATGATTATCATAAAGAGGTTGTCAATTTTAATTATTAGTGATATCTCAAACTTTAAATAAATAGACATTAATACTAATGAAAGAATGGACCAATGATAGTACATGCATTAAAAATATAGAAACACTATCTAGTAGGAAGAAAATCAGAATTAAAGATAGATCGTCATGGATTACAACACATTTTTACTTATAGAAACTTGATAACAAAATAAGATGGTCGGAACTATTAAGTGAATTTGATTTTGATATAACTTATATCAAAGGCACAGTAAATAGAGTCGCAAATGCCTTAAGTCACGGACCACGTATATTCTTGGTTATACCCTTAAAAACGAATTTAAGAGAAAAGATTTTAATTTTACATTTTGAGGACGAATTGTATAAAGAAGTAAAATTTGATATAGAGAACGAAGTTACGAAAATTACAAAGTATGTAGGATATGCCTTGGACGATGATGGATTTTTACGATTTATTGAAAGGATTTACATACCGCCAAATGAAGAAATGTGCAAGTTGATATTATAGGAAGCTCGTAGAGAAGTATATATGGCTCATCCACGAGTCAAAAAGATGAACGCAATTTAAAATATATTCTTTTTCTGGAAAGGGATGAAGAAGGATATAGTGAATTTTCTTGCTAGGTGTCTTGAATGTAAGTAAGTGAAGGTTGAGCATAGGCATCTAGAGATATTATTACAGCCACATGCTTTACCAGAATCCAAATGGGAAATAATTTTCATGGAATTTATGGTTGTATTACCTTTGACATCAAGGAGACATGACTCAATTTTTGTAGTAGTAGAAAATTTAACGAAAAGTGCACATTTTAATCGATTATGGACCATGTATCAAGCTCCTGATATTGCAAGAGTTTATTAATGAGATAGTAAGGCTACATGGTGTGCCTAAAAATATAATTTCATACAAAGGATCAGTATTCATAGGAAGATTTTGGACAAGTTTTGAATATGCCTTGGGGACGCAATTTAATTTCATTATGGCATATCATTCTGAGACGGGTAGAAAAATAGAAAGAACAAACCAAATATTGGAATATACGTTAAGGATGTATGTCATGGATCAACATAAACATTGGGAGGAATTTATACCATTGGTCAAATTTACATATAACAACAGTTATCAAAGTTATATAAAGATGGAACCTTTTGAATTTTTGTATGGGAGACTATGTAGAACACCTATTAGCTGAGATAGTCTAGAGGAAAGATTTTTAGTAGGAATGGAAGTGATTCAGGATATGAAAGAAAAAATGAAAACAATTAGAGGAAGACTAAAGGAAGCACAAGATGACAAAAATGTTATGTGAATGTGCATAGAAATGTTATGTCAATGTGCATAGAACCAATTGAAGTTATAAAGTCGGGAACATAGTGTTTTTTTCAGGTTAAGTCATAAAAGAGTTTAATCAAGTTTGGAAAGGGAGAAAAATTGTCATTGGAACGTTCAAGATTTTGAAGATAAAGGGACCAATTTCATATTGTCTTACTTTACCTACATCCTTAGAGGGCATGCATGATGTTTTCCATGTTTCTATTTTGCGTCATTACATTTTTTATCCTTCACATGTTATTGATATGAATTATTTATAGATGTCAGACAAGGGGACCTTGACGTCCGAACTAATATTCATTTTGGAAAAGAACACTCGATAGCTTCAACATCGCAGGTAAAGGTATAGTGGGATAGTTATAGTCCCAATTATGTTGCCTTGGAGGACGCAATTGAGATGCATCAATACCTATTTTGAACTTTGGTATGAAGTTTAAATNTTCATTTTGGAAAAGAACACTCGATAGCTTCAACATCGCAGGTAAAGGTATAGTGGGATAGTTATAGTCCCAATTATGTTGCCTTGGAGGACGCAATTGAGATGCATCAATACCTATTTTGAACTTTGGTATGAAGTTTAAATTAAGAGGGGTGTATGCAGTGCCCCATTTTATCTGACTACTTTTACAAAAAACAAAACTTTTTTTTTAGGGTGTTTGTTTGCAAATTACTTGGTTAATAAATGTTATGATGACATTTAGACTCAATTTTATTTGGATTTCTTAGAATAAAATGTGAAAATGGTTTACTTAAATGTATGAGATGTTGATAAATAATTAATGCAATAAATTGTTAAGTTGATTATTTATATGAGATAGGTTATAAATATTGCAGATGTTATTAACAATTCCTAAGTTGACATGGAAATTAAGGATATGATGATGTGGGAAACTTCAACGTGATTTTGGGACTCCAGACTGAGTCAAGGATTAGATCTTAATTAACGATTTTTTTTTGTAGTTGAAATGATTTATGATAATGCTAACAAATAAAAGGTTTAGTGGATGTAGGAACATGGATTATGCCTACAGATCTTACTCACATAAGAGTAACAGGGTTGTATATATTCATACCCAGTACTATGGGGAGAGGTGGAATAACATCCCTGATTCCACCTACTAGCACTCCCACCGTGGTCAGAGTTGAAAAGTGTGGGGCACTTTTACTCAGCAGTTGCACACTATTGTCAGGGTAGGTCATAGACTCATTCACTCACGAGGATAAACTGAGCGACGTGAAATAAGTTTAAATACTTATTCCTCAATGTCTATTAGTCTCTCAAATAGGGGCTGACCAAAGTTAAGATGGCTCTGTAGTTTTTCCACTCTTCTCGGGTCAGATGCTTGAAGGGCATGACACATGGCACCCTTGGATTATGCAAGTAATTCCTAAAGGGCATGGTGGGCATGGAACCCTTAGCATTCTTATGAAATTATGGATGAATATGTAAAATTATAAATGAAAAATACCATAAGGGTAGGGTACAATAAAAACGTTTCTTATAAAAATATCAAATGAGGAAAAACGTTAAATAAATCTATGCACTTAGGAAAAAGAAATTTTTTATTAAAAGACAAAACATGATTTTATTAGTGACTTTGAGTAAAGTGAAAATTAAATTAAATACATCTAGGAAATGAGCTTGAGTCAAATATGTGCATATTTTATTTATAGAAATTTAATTAATGGAGAAATTTAAATACATGAGAACTCTAATGAAATGAAAAGTGGAGGGAAGAATCCTAAATCAAGTTGAGAACATAAGCTAGAAAAGGTAGGCTAATGAGTTATGTGGAAAATGCATTAAATCACGAAGACACTAAATATTCTCGTGCATCTAAAATGGGATTTTGGGAGGAAATCTAGGAGACACCTAGGAGAGATTGTAGGAATCCAGAAAGTTGGGTGAGGGAAATGAATTAGATTAAATTAATAAATTAGCATTGTCATGTGAAACTTTGCATGTAAACAACACATGTATATGAATAATCCATTTAATATAATTATTAATTTATTAATTATGCATGTGAAGAATAGGTTTCAAGTATCTCTTTTTCTATAAAAATAAAGTCTGGGGAAGAAGAGGGGTCATTGAATTCCCTAATATTGGATAGTCATCATAACGACTATTTAACCTTTGAGAAATTCTATTTGAGTTTGAAAATTGGTGTATTCATTCAGGTGGTAACCTCAGAGCTTGTGACCTCGAGCACCAATATTTTTGGCTAGAGGTTGGTTCCTTGAGCACCAATATGTTTGGCTAGAGGTTGGTTCTATACAGCTCTGTTGTGGCTCGGGGGGACTTGGGGGAAGAAGAGTACCATATTGCATTGGTAGGGAGGTATCTTGTGAGTCTATTCAAGAAATATTGCATAAATTTTGGTGAATTTGACACAACTCTAGAAAATTTGGCACAACATTTAGCGTAGGCACATGTAACATACCCACTATGGCCTAATAGATTTTTTTCTTTTTTTTTCTCCTTTTTCTTGAGGGAAGGAATCTCCGAGTTCCTACGAGGTACTAACACAGGCTAGCTCTTCCTGTCGGAACCTTCACTAAACCAATCCAACGGTTCTTTCATTGAAAACCCGTCGTGTACAACTCAAGCACCAAGTGTGGGCTTCACCTCCATGTGATCATCGGTTATGACCCTGGGCCAAGGCAAGAGGCACATTTCACAATTCGCGACTTAGCAATGCCCGAGAATCAAGCCCTTCGACTCTTCAAACCCCGAAACCCAAAATCGTACCTTCTTTGAGATCGATGGCTGCAAATCTCCCCCTGATCCGACGGTCCTGGCCATATCGGGATTTTGGTAACTGAGAGTTTGAAATGCAAGTGAGTCGATTCTTTCGACTCTTCAAACCCTGAAACCCAAAATCGTACCTTCTTTGATATCGATGGCTACGAATCTCCCCATGATTCAATGGTCCTGGTCGTATCGAGATTTCAGTAATCAGGAGTTTGAAATGAAAGCGAGTCGAGTCTTTCGACTCTTCAAACCCCGAAACCCGAAATTGTACCTTCTTGTACGAGATCCGACGGCCCTCGATGATATGGATCCAACGGTCCAGATCACTTCAGAGTTTCGTGAACCAGGAGTTCACGATGCAACAACTCCAGAACTCCTGTCACTCAAATCCTCGAATCTCGATATGGGAATTCATGTAGGAGATCAACAAACCTTGTTGATTTGGATATGATGGTCACTATCCCTCGTGATCTTAAGGGAATTGAAGGAAACTCAGCCTTAACCCCCTTGCTATCCTATGAGATCCAATGGCTTACGGGGTTTCAGAGCTTTCCCCAAACTCCGACCGCTCACCACGCATCTCCTCCTATGGACAATCCAAATCCTTCCGGAGTTTCGTGAACTGGGATTTCACGACTTACAAAGATGAGGGGTCTTCCCCTTTGGTCTCTCGGGTGTCGAAATGCTGAAATGTTGAAACTTATTCACACTAAGCTGATTCGGAGTTTCGCATACCGGGACTTCGCGACTTGCGATGACAAAGGGTCTTGCCCTTTGGTTTCCTGGGTGCTGAAACACCGAAATGTTGAAACCTATTCACACTCAGCTAATTCGGAGTTTCTCATACCGGGACTTCACGACTTGCGACGTCGAAGGATCTTACCCTTTGGTTTCCTGGGTGCCAAAATGTTGAAATGCCGAAATCTGTTCACACTACGCTAATTCAGATTTTCACATACTGGGATTTCACGACCTGCGACTACGAAGGGTCTTGCCCTTTGGTTTCCTGGGTGTTGAAACACCAAAATTCCAAAATCTATTCACAGTAAGCTAATTCAGAGTTTCACATACCGGGAGTTCACGACCTGCGACGATGAAGGGTCTTTCCCTTTGGTTTCCTGGGTGTCGAAATGCCGATGAACTGGTCTGAATACTCTAGGACTTTTAGGATGTTGCCAATTCCACCCTCCTACCTATGCAAAGGTTAGTGTCGACGGGCAATAGAGATCCGACAAATCTTTCAGAGGGTTCTTGGTTAAATTATCCCTACGCTTGGTGACCTGACTAAAATCCCTTCCTAAGTCGTCGAGCTATAAACTCTATGGTAAGGGTAAAGTAAACTCGTGGGTTTACTCTCATGGTAGTCCTTTCAAGGGACTCTCTCCAGCTCTAGAGTGCAAGGAAACTTCCCAGGAGGGGGTGCCTTCGGGAAATTACACCAGGGCATAGCACGAGTCAAGTAGATGGGACAATTCTCAAGGGAAACTGACTCGTATTCTGAACTTACTCAATCTATACAGAACCGATTATGGTTATACTAGTATAAGCATGCATCCATTACCTCAAATCAAAACACAAGGCAAACACTTCTATAAAGAAACCATTTATGAGCGTATAAAACATGAGCATGCATTCGGGATATGCAATTCAAAATACAAGACATAACACTTATCAGAAAACACCAGATGTGAAGTGACTATTGAGAGGGGTTCTCATTTCCACCCAACCGTAGGCTCAGTGAATCCATATGGATTTACCACTAGCCACCCCCAAGCTAGACCACGATGCTTGGAGATTCAGTTTTCTACTTCCAGCTCAACGAAAGTCAAGGATGAGGGTTACTCTCCTTCTCCTATGTTCATAACTCCCTGTGTTTCCAAAGTTTCTCCAATTCTTCCCCGCGATCCCTGTCGCATGTGTTCCCTCCTCTCCCCTTACCACACTTCCTCTCTTTCCTTTTTCCTCTGCAAGATTGTGTGTGGCACAAATTTCCCCATCCGCAGTCAGGTCTGGGAGATGTTACGAATGGGCGGTTCACCCCCATCCCCTCATTATATCTTGAGGAGCCTCCCCACCTACCAATCTAACAGGAAATCCATTCCGGGGTTAGAGAGCTGCTTTGGTCTTTGAGCAAGTAAAACTAGTATGGTACTGGCTCGGTGGAAGTTAACGCAACCATTCCAGTTCCCTTCCACCACCTCTCATTATCCATCGTGGTCTCTTTTAGCACATCCCCCCTCCCAGCAGCCATGCAACACATATTCATAACATAATTTACATTCATTGACCTTTTATAAAAAGGTTCGTCAAATCAAACATTCGCGTCTTTGAGTTTGTCATAGTTCTTGGCCAATATAGTTATTTTTATAGACTGGGGGAAATAGGGTGTTACAATTCCCTCCCCCTTAAAGGAACATGGTCCTCGATGTTCTATCTATCAACATGACGTGTATGTACTGTAACAACCCTAGATGAATACATGCTTAGGGATTATTAAGTAAAATTTATTAGATAATTAATTGTCCTAATATGGTTTTAATTAAACAATGATTAGTATTAATAATATTAATTGATTATTTATTTATTAATTAATTGTTT
>ML785061.1:96500-118266 GCA_009831015.1 Picea engelmannii
TTTCCCACTAAAATTCTCTTATGACCTGTGTCATCTATAAAGTAGGGATTATTTTTCTTGCAGTCTAATACTACTTCATGAGTATCTAACTAAACCATCCCAATCAAGATGTCATAAGATCCTAAAACTATCACATAGAGGATTACTTTATTTACACACTCCCCTAAATCATTTTCACAATCCCTTACTAAACCTCCAACATTCTGTTTCACTTCCGAATCCATTTCTATAGCTTTCTTTTTTAATTTAGGAAATGCACTATGTGAAATTAAACTTTCAGTAGCTCTTGGATGTATTAAAATTGATTTTTTTTTCCTCATTAACCTTACGTGAAGTCTCTAAAACTATTTAGAGATGCTCTGCTTGGCGGATATTTACAGCTGAATTTGGTGGGATTTTCCCATATCTCCCACTGTAGTTTACTCTAGTATCGACCGACTCCCATATGTGCAACGAGATAGTCTTGGTTTCCCAAAAGTACATCACCCCCTCTTAGGAGGTTGACTCCTGTTGTCCGAATAAGGAAAGGCAAGTCTATTGTTCTGTGGTATAGGTCGGTTCTGCTGCATAGGAATATACTACTATTGATGTAATGGTGGTATGTAAGGTGGTATTTGGTTACTTGGATGATGTGGTGTCACAAAAACTGGTCCTCTCGACACATCCGTACGCACTTTCATAGGTCTACTAGATGTCTGAAATGGTGCCTATCTCTGAAATCAATAACCCGTAGGTCTCATTGGTCTGCTCTTCCCACTGATAGCAATATCTTTCTTCACTATGATGGCATTTTGAATTTCCTCATGTAGGGTTCGAGGCACCATGATCCTCACTTTTTCCCTTATTTTATAGTTTAACCCAAAAATAAACGCATTAACCCACGATTTCTCAGTGTTTAGATGGAGGGCATATCTTAGTAGCTCTATAAATCTAGCCTCATAATCGAGCATTGATCTTCCTTCTTTTCGTAAGGAGTTAAATTCATTGAGTTGTTTTTCAATGAATTCATTCAACTTAGGGTTCTCAGAAACGTTCCTGAAATAGTTTCCATGATAGGTCAACTATGTCCATTCCTAACTATTCCTAACTATGTCCATTCGTAACTATGGTAAAAGTGTATTCCACCACAATAGGGCACTTCCTTTCAACTAGAATATACTTATGCGAATCTTAAATTCGATCTCTAATCCCTTAGAGAAAAACACATCACTTTGTTTTCTAACCAAGCCTCAATGACCTAACCATTAATAGATCTCCAAAACTATGGGAATTTCACCTTTTCCAACTCTCTATGCATGTGATTGTTGGAAGGATTTTGCAATCCTCGGACATGAGTGGATACTCCCCCTTCTTTCTTTTCTAAATGGTTCATTAATACACGAGACACCCTTTGAAAATATGTCATCATGTTCATTACTTCACTTGTGGAAATGTGTTCTGTCTTTCTAGCACGCTCCTCTTCTCAAGGTAGTGAATCTAAAGGCGAAGGTTGCAGTGGAGGCATAGATAACCTCCTAGCAACCCTACCCCTATCTTTTCTTCCTCTTATGTTCATTTTTACCCATTATACAATAAAATTTTATTTGGAACCCTACCCCTATCTCTTCTTCTTCCTATGTTCATTTTTACCCATCATACAATAAAATTTTATTTGGTTAGTTTTCAATCATATATACCAAGTTCTTTTAAATGGAAATTGTATTGGTTCCAAGGTGCTAATGTGTTGAACTTGGATCTGATACCATATATAATACCTAAACAAGTTGTCTACATTTAATGTGTTGAACTTGGATCTGATACCATATATAATACCTAAACAAGTTGTCTACATTTAAGATAGCCAACTATAAGGTAGCCAACTATATATAGATAAAAGAATAATTACTTTACAAGACTTCATAAATCTCATAAATAATTCATCTTCATAAATTTCATAAATAATTCCACTAATCCAACATTAGTCATTTACAACTTGATTTTCGATAACCTACTTTTAGAAACAAGTAGAAACAAGGCATCTCTCAACTCACACAAGTGTTGTGAGACATTTCGTCACCTTGCACAAGATTATGAAGATCTTCGTCAACCTTGCACAAGTTGGGATGAACTACACGATATTACACAAGTTGTCACATAGTCATTGGTTATCACTAACATTGCCTTGAAAAACTAAATTTCTAAAATAATTCATTCCGAGAATAAATATAATTACCTGATATTCATTATTTTCACTGGTAAAGGAACATGATTCATATTATTTTTAAGAAACAAAACTAAGAGCATTACCAAATATAAATATTTATTAACATTAAGGAATTGATATAACTCATGTTATTTGAAGTAATTAATTTCAAAGTAATTAATTTCAATATGATGTTAGTACTTCTAAGCAATTTAGTAATGAATTTAATCATTAATTTACACATACAATTAAGGAAAACTTGATAGTATTCAGCCCTAAACATACAAGTGAATACCTATGAACTGTAACTTGCGCAAACCATGAATAAATTTTACTATCAACTTGCATAAAACTAACATTCAAGTATCTTTATGTACATGTGAATTTTGCAAAATTTAATAACCATAAAACTTGTAATTTGGGCAAAACCACACTTAGCATTAACTATTATTTTCCACATATATTTAATGATTTCCGATTTCAATAAATAATATAACATTAGGATACTTGCACATACTTTTTAACTTTACTTAAGTAGTATACTTGAACAAAATTTCAACCAAACACAATAATATCTATTCTATTAAGTGAAGCCAATTATTAATTCAAATTTATTAAACTGGTTAAATAATTGTATACTTACACAAATTTTACCCTAGACATAGGTAATATGTTCCTTAAGTGCACCCAATAAATATTTTAATTTAATTTACCCTCATAACGAGTCTATATGAATATGAAATTTAACGAGATAATCCCGAGATTATATACATTCAAATATAACATTGTATATAAGATTATGTGATATAATTAATATATTCAACCGTTCACCCGACAGCGATCTGGTGATCGCTCTCTTAGTCAATGTCTTGATTACTCCTTCCCACTGCAGATTATAAAAACCAGAACTTAGGTGGGAGTTGCGGGAACTAGGGTTTATAGAATAACCTCAGATTTATGCAATATTTCCATTTAGTATTAATTGAATTAGAGGTAGTGATAAATGCCACACAGATTTTGAGAGATTAATTTAATAATTTAACCTAAATAAAGAATCACATACAGAATTTAAACTAAAGATTACCCATCGACAAATGCTTTACACACGACTATGACAGATCAAGGTTTCAAAAGTTGGCAGAAAGGAAAGGTTTACTCAATAAACCCTACAACTTAGAATTGATATAGAATCAAGTTTTTAAACATAATTTTAGGGTTTTTTAAACATTTGATTTTTTTAACTTTTTCATCTGAATCTATCAAAAATCATGGTGAAATCTCTATTTTCTATTATTTAAATTGTATTTTTTAATACATAAATGGATTCAACACTAAAAAACCCTCAAGTCACTGGAATTATACAAACTCAATCGCTCCAATTTAAAATTCCAACAAATTTTTATCAGATTTTAGTAAAAACTGATCTGAAAATATGCCCATAAAAACTCCAAAAAGTAAAACTTTTACATATTTCCAACTATCAAAACTTCAAGTGACAAAGATTAGGTCGGGAAAAATTAGAATGAAAACCAGGTCAGTTTAAGGTTAGAAATGTTGAATCTTTGTAAGTGAAATGCTTAAGAGAAGGTTAATTGAAGGAGTTGGATCTAAAAATATTTATTTAGCTATTGCATCCTACCTTTGAATTGTAACAGTCAAAGTAGATATATCAATTGACGAATGGACAGATTGACGATTCAATATATATTATTGACATTATTTCTTTTCTTAGGTTATATCCTTATTGGACTAACATAATAGAAAAAATTAACAATGAAATAATCTACAACAGAGATTAAACAACCGTGTTTGAAGGATGACTGATTTTAAGGAATAACAAATACGAGAGAAAATTCGGTCCTGAATTTAACAGATTTATATTATACTCATAAATGGAACAACACAAAAGAAAAAGAATTCAGGTTCCATTTATTAATTCACTTGAACCAATCCATGAAATACATAATTGTTTAACAATTTGATTAAGTGATTACTCACTAACATATTACAGGAGTAACAATGTAAAATTTCTTAATGTAAAATTGGAGAAGTTGAAAGCTCTTTCCGAGTATTGCGTCCAATTTTCTGAATGTTGTGTCGACTTTGCCGGAATTGCGTCAACTTTGTCAGAATTTCTACAATTTTCACAAAAGCTTGTTGGTCTCTGAAAAGACTCTCCGGATACCTGCATGAGAATATTTAGTGTCTAGGTGATTTAATGCATTTTTCACTTAACTCATTATCCTACCTTTTTGTAGTTTATGTTCTCAACTTGATTTAGGATTCTTTCCTCTGCTTTTCATTTCATTAAAGTTATATTATATTTTAATTTCTTCATTAACTAAATTGCTATAAACAAAAAAGTGCACATCTTGCACTCAAGCTCATTTCATAAATAATGTATTTAATTTTATTTTCTCTTTACTCAAAGTTATTAATAAAATCATAATTTATCTCTTAATCGAACTTTTCTTTTTCCCAATTGCATAGATTTATTTAATGCTTTTCCTCATTTGGTATTTTTATAAGAAATAATTTTCTTGTAACTTTTTTTTAGGTTATTTTTCATTTATATTTTTAAATATTCATCTAAAATTTCATAAAAATGCTAAGGGTGCCATGCATGACATGCTCCTCAATAATTCGTCATGCCCTTCAAGCATCTGACCTTGAGCAATGAGAAGAGTGGTGTAATTATGGAGACCATGTTAACTCTGTTCGTTTCCCCTATTTGTGAGACTAATGGACATTGGGGAATAAGGCTTTCACCTTATTGCACACCTCTTTGTTTATCCTCATGAGTGACTCAGTCTGTGGCCTACCCTCGCGACAACCTGCAATCATTGAGTAAAATTTCTCCACACTTTTCAACTTTGACCACGATGGGAGTGCTAGTAGGTGGAATTAGGAACATTGTTCCACCTCTCTCCACACTAGTAGGTATGGATCTATACAACCCCATTACTCCTATGTGAGTTAGATCGACAAGCATAATACTTGTTCCTACATCCACTAAACCTTTTCTCTGTTAGCATTATCATAAACCATTTCAATTAAACAAAATAAAATCATCAATTAAGAACTACTCCCTGACTCAATCCGGAGTCCTAAAGCCTCATTGATGATGCCCATGTCAATGTATCCTTAATTTCCCTATCAACTTAGGAACTGTTAGTAACATCTACCATATTTATAATCAATCTCATATAAATCATGAGCTTAACAATTTATTGCATTAATTATTTATCAACATCTCATATATTTAAGTAAAACATTTTCACATTTTAATCTAAGCAATCCAAATAAAATTGAGTCTAAATGTCATCATAAGATTTTTTAATCAGGTCGTTTGTGAACAAATTTCCTCAAAGAATAAGTTTGGTTTTTGTAAATTATTCAGATGAAACAGGGCACTACACTTGTCTAATACCCTTTTTAGGTTTGAAGAAGGGGGAGGTAGCACCATTTAATAAAATTGTAAAAGAAATTGAGATGATGCAACTGATTACCCAAGTGACAAAACCTTGATAAAATCCGAAATAACTCGATCAAATGCTTTGGAGAGATAAAATTTCAAAGTTAAATATTTTAGGTTAGTGGTCTTGATTGAGTGAATCCTTTCTTGTGTTTCTCTCTCAACCTCATAAATTTGTCACCCTTCTAGAAACCTAGACTGTTTAGAGGAAATTTTCCAAGAGAGAATGCCTTTTAGGCTTCAAACCATGACCTTGGAGATGATTTTGTAAATGAAGCTATACAATGAAATTGGTTTGAAGCTCTCAAATATTGAAGTGTCATCAAACTTAGGAATTAGTGCTATGGAAGTTGAGTTAAATGTTTCCAAGGTTTTGTTTGTTGATCGTGAGAACTCAACCACTCTTTGAAGGTCCTCTTCAATGAAATCATAGAATCCCAAAATGAATTCTACTGGGAGTCCATCTGGGCCAATGATTTTGATTGTTCTTGTGACTAACAAACTTTGGAAAAATGTTTGCCAATCTGATTATTGCTACAATGGTGGATCTAAATTCCTCTTTGAATAGAGTATTAAAGTAGTTTACCTCTTCACATGTCATTTTAGGAAAGTATGTTTCCAAAGATTCATCATTTTTTCAATTCTCCAAACATAATTTATATTTTTTCGACAGTTTGCAAGTCTATGATTTTTTTTTTGTATTTTTGTCCCCTACTTGCAACTAAATATGTTGAATTTTAATCCTCCATTACTCTTCTTTATCTAGCAATTTTTTTATCTTTTTATCTTCTAAAAGTGTTATGTCTTTTTTTTGATCTTCTAACAATAATCCAAAGTCCTCTCTATCATAACACAAATTTAGGTGTTCTTCAATCTACAATAGATTCCTTTCATCTTTATTATACTTCTCAACAAACCATTTGAGTTCACTTTGTTTTTCCCATTTTAGGTTTTGGTGAAACTATATAGGAGTATATTCAAGGATATAACTATCAAAAGGCTTCCATAACTCATTTTTTCTCAAAAATTCCTCATCCTTCAGCCAATCAAGGTTTAGTTTGAAGGGGTTGAGTGGCTTCCCTTGGAGAGGAGCCATTTATAAAAGCACATGGTTGTGATCCAAATCTTATCATATAGATACTCACTATTTGAATTAGGGGAAGTTTGAGGTCTAAAACGATCCTCCTAAGGAAAAAAATAAAATAATAAATAAGAGTTATGGATTTTCAAAAGGAAAGAAAGAAAACAATTTTTTAATCATATTTTCAACTTATCTCCTTATAGGTTTACTCAAACTTCAAGTGTATGAACTTGTTTGATGCATAATTAAATTCCTCATACAATGAGTACCCACATTTCTTTAGGAATATTCAATAATACAGAGAGGGGGGGTGAATGAGTATTAGTCACTTTTTACCATTTTTGACCACAACATGTAAACATTAAGTTATCAACAATTTATCACTTATGATTGCATTCAAGATATCATAAACATATAACCAAAAATACACAGTACACAATAATTTTATGTGCAAACCCAAATGGGAGAAAACCATAAAATAGTTTTTAATGTATCAGAAGATTACATCCACTCGAAGCACCAATTTCCAAAAATTCTTCAGCATCAACTTGAAGGAGGAACCAACCCCCTAGTTTATAGGCTACAATCTGAAGTAAGCTACAACTCCCTAAATTCTCAAGATTCAATTGGAAGGAGGATCGAACCCCTTTTCCTTGGCCCTTCCTTCCTCCCTTAAATATAAATAATAGAATCAACATGTCACTGATACTGACACATCATCATCATCAAAACTGGTTCAACCCCAATAGAACAAAAAATATTATGCCGATATCTCCAAAATATCCCCCAAATCATATGCCAAAAATCACCAATATATGCCTCAAGAAAGTACCAAAACCTCCAAGATGTGCCTCAAATACATATAGAAAAACATACCTTTCATCACGTGAAAAACCTAATGCATGAGATATCATATCATCAAACCTTCCTCAACTTCAACATCAAGAAAATAGTGTCTTCTTCAAACCCTTCCTCAACCTCGCGAGACTGGGAAATGAGTTGGGCCTCACGTGACGAGTCTTGTAAAACTAGTGGGGTCCTTGTGGGACACCCTATACTTGACCCATGGGGGTCACTTCAGATAGGGTTTCCTGAAAACCCTTCTCACATTTTCAGCTCCGAGAACTCCCTCCTTCACACAACTCCACTACTTCACTTGCACTAAGATATCACAAGCTTCCTTGATGAAAATGAGAGGCTCTTGATGTGTATTTATATTCTTCCAAGTAAGTCCTTTACTTGTATTTAGGGATGACCTATCACTTCTTATTTGCAACTGTTTTTATCCTTTACTTGATTTTGGGGCTGACTTATAACTTCTTGTTTGCAACCATTTAGGGGAAAATTTTACATGATCATATTTAAGAGAGAATATCTCCTTAATCGTGAGAAACCACGTGGTGTGACACCTACCATTTGAAACTTCTTGAAGAGGCCTATCAATCCATGGAGGTTTTGCATTCACTTGCAATTTCCTTCATACTATTTTTCTTCAATCAACTCTGGGCTCCATGACCACACCTCTGGGGATTCCTAACCATATTTTCAGGGCTTCTTGACCATACATTATAACTCATTTTCTTAAAAACTAGGGATTCTTGTAGGATTCTTCAAATAGGATTCCCGTGAGGGCCATGCTTAGAGCTATTCAATAAGGGGACCACTTTCAGGACTCCTTCAAATAAATCCATCACTTCTAGGGGATTTTGGACCTCCTTTAGGGATTTTTCTATGGTTGAAATCAATGACAATTATTTTTCCAACAATATCCTCCTTTTCCATTGATGGAAACACTCATACTACCCCTGTGGCCATTTATCCCCCTGTCTTCATGATTTTAATATTTCTCTCCCCCTTTGACATCAATGGAAAAGGGTAACTCCCCCTGGCAATTTTTCTCCCTCTGTCTTCTTTGCAAAATACCATGTGGATCAATGTGGGGCATGAACTACTCCCAATTTCTGTCTAAGATACTCAAAGATTTCCCTTGGGAGAGGTTTGGTGAAGATATGTGCAATTTTTTCTTTTTTCCCAATGTACTCCAACTTGATATTCTTTTTTGTGACTTGTTCCCATAGAAAGTGGAACTTGATATGAATGTGTTTGGTTTTGGAATGCATCACTAGATTCTTGGAGATGATTATAACATTGGTATTGTCACAAAATATTGAAATAGGATTGTCATATTTTACTTGCATGTCTTACAATGTTTTCTTCATCCAAAGGACTTGAGTGCAACATGCAACTGCTATAATATATTCTACTTCTGTTCTGGACAAAGATACTGAACAATTCTTCTTTTTCAACTAGGATTCCAAACAATCACCCAAGTAGAAGGTTTCTCCACTGGCACTTATTCTATCATCAATGTTTCCTACCCAATTTGCATCTATGTAGGCGACCATAGTCAACTCATTCCCTTTGAAATGAAAAAGTCCAAACTCTGATGTTCCTTTGAGATATGTGAAGATCCTCTTCACTGCCATAACATGGGTTTCCTTCAGTGTTTCTTGAAATATTGCAACCTATCCAACTGCTTGCATCATTTCTAGTCTTGAGGTGGTCACATAGAGTAGGATGCCAATAATCGATCTATAGAGTCTCTGATCTTCTTCTTTAGATTCATCATCTTTTCTCATCTTGTAACCAATCACCATAGGAGTACTTATAGGTTTACAATCTTCCATTCTGAACTTCTTAAAAATTTCTTTGATGTACCTAGTTTGGGAGATGAAGGTACCTTCATATAACTGAGATATCTGGAGTCCTAAGAAGAAATTCAACCCACAAAGTAGGGACATTTTGAACTTAGTGTCCATGTATTTGGTAAACTTCTGACTCAACATGTCATCATCACTTCCAAATATGATGTCATCCACATATACTTCAATGATAAGTATGTTGTCCTGGCCCACTTTTATGTAGAGATTGCTATATACATTGCCCTTTTTGAATCCGTGTTGTTGTAAGTACTTTTCTAGTCTTGAATACCAGGCTCTAGGGTCTTGTTTGAGTCCATACAAATATTTTTTCAATATGCAAACATAATCTCCCCTTTCTAATAGTAGAAACACTTCTAGTTGTTCAATGGAGACTTATTCTTCTAATTCTCCATTTAGAAATATTGATTTTACATTGATATGATAGACTACGATTATTTTAGAACCTGCATAGGCCAAGATCATTCTGATTGCTTCCATTATGGAAAAATGAGAAAAGGTTTCTTCAAAATCTATTCCTTCAACTTGAGCATATCCCTTGCATACTAACCTTTTTTTTTTTTACTTTTCCATTTTCATTTAGTTTGTTTCTAAAAACCCATTTTGTACCAATCACATTTTTGTCCTTAGGTCTTGGAACTAGTTCCCATGTCTCATTATTATCTATTTGATTTAGTTATTTTTCCATGGCCTTGATCTAATTTTCATCATTTTTGGATTCCTAAAATCTTCTTGGTTCAACCGTGGATAATAACTCTATATGTTTTTGTTCTGGTGTATGTGCTAGTTTTCTTCTTCGGGTTTCTATTCCCACATTTTTATCCCAAATAATTTGTTCCAGTGAATGATTCTTCTAACACTATATTTTAGGTGTCTTAGAAGGTGTCTATAGATATTACTGATTGTCTTCTATTTCTTCTTTCTCTGCTTCTCTTTTGGTTCCTCTTATTCTTCTTTTAGTTCTTCTTCTACTTACTTCTCTTTTGATTTATCTTTTCTTCTCTGGTCTTCAGTGCATTTGTTTCATCAATATTTACATTGATGATTTCCACTATTTTTTTGAGTCTTAGGTTGTATCATTTCTATTCCTTTCTTTTGCTTGAGTATCCAACTAATATGCCTGCATCAACCCGAGAGTCAATTTTTCCAATATTATTATCTTCTCTTTCTATGCAACATTTTATTCCAAACACTCTAAAGTGCTTGAAGTTCGTCAGTATTCCTTTCCATAGTTCATATGGAGTCTTGTCATTGTTACTTCTAAGCATTCCTCTGTTCAAGATATGAATAGTTGTATGCACTACTTGTACCCAAAATATATCACCCAACTTAGAATATTTCAACATGGTTTTGGCCATTTCCTGTACAATTATGTTCTTCCTTTCAATGAATCCATTTTGTTGAGGTGTCCTAGCGATTGAGAATTGTCTTTTTATTCCATGTTCTTCACATAAACACCTGAATTATTTTGACGTGAACTCACCTCCTTTATATGATCTCAAGCACTTGATTTTCAAATCAGTCTCATTTTCAACCATCTCTTTGAATATCCTAAAACATTCGAACACCTCTGAATTTTTCTTGAGAAAACAAACTCCGATCATTCTTGTATAATCATCAATAAGTAACATGAAGTATTGTTCACCATTCAACCCTTTTGTTCTCATCGTTCTACATAGATCGGTGTGTATAATATTCAATAGTTTTGTTGTAGAGTATTCCTTTGTCTTGAACTCAATTCTTGTTTGTTTTCCATGTTGACAGTGCTTGCACATAATGTTTAATGGCTTTGAAATTTCAATCATTTCTCTTACTGCTTCCTTTTTGTTGATTTTGACAAGATTATCAAAGTGCATATGGTTCATTCTTCTGTGCCAAAGCCAAATTTCATCTTCCCTTCCCAAGAAACATATTTCCTTTCCAATCTCATTTAATATGCATATGTTATTTGGAGTCCTTATTGTTGTCACCACCAATCTGCTTGATCCTTCTTTCCTTATCTCACATTTCTTTGACTCACACTTAACAGATTATGCTTCATATTTTCGACAAGTAGGACATTTTCTGCCATGACATATTTGCTTCCAAGCTTGACTATGCCCTTTCCCATAATTTTGGCTGAGTTATCATTTCCAAACGAAATTGATCCATCTCTTTCTTTCTTTAGAGTTACAAATATTTTCATGTCCCATGTCATGTTCTTTGAACAACCATTGTAAACGTACCAAACACTTTTTCTTCTTTGTGAATGTAGAGAAATTGAACATTATTCAATGTTCAATTTATCTTGCTTCCTTTTCCACATCCTTGATGGTTCTTTTACATGACTATTAAAATCCTACTTTAGTTCCCTTGAAGGAGAAATCAACCTGCAATATTTGGCTATGTGTCCAAAATCGTTGCACTTGTAGCATTCTACTTCATTATTTAATGATCCAAAACTGTTATAGTTTTTGTTATAATCTTCATGAGGTTTTCTGAGATAATCATTCCTAGAGTATCCTCCATAGTTGCATATATTATTAGCATAGTCTCTACAATTTATAGACTTGTGCCCAAAATTGTTGTAGGTATAAAATAATCCAAGAAATATAATTTAGTACATGAGTGTGGGAGATATTCTAGTTGGTGAAAATATTTTTTAATCTTCTTTGTGAATCCTCTCCATTGCTAGTTGTTGATTCCATGTTCCTTTGATTGGTTGATCTTCTTTTTGAATGATCTCCATTTGAAGAAGATTCTCCTTTGAAGGCTTGCATTCTTCCTTTTTGACGGGACCTCTGACAACCGTGGGGGGGTATTTTTATTGATCACTAATACATGCAAAACAAAATAGTTAGTGTTTTGGAGGGAATATGGGTTCATGCCATCCATTTCTATGCTAAGATGTAGACCTCATACTCCATCCTTGAATTTTTCTGGCCATGTATTCTCTATATGCTTCATGGCTATTGAATATGTTGGGATTCACATAACTCCTGACTCACTTCTGTGCGAGGCATGCCATCCTTGCAACATAGCTAATTCTTTGCAACTAAAGAGCCTTTAAATCCTTGGGATTATAGGAATGTGCCTCAATATCTTATGAGGAGGACCATGTGATTTACCATTTTTATTTGATTTATGGTACCTGTCATACCCACATTTTAGACATATGTCTTTGTTTGCATATTCTCCTCTATATAGAATACAATTATTCAGACATGCATGATATGGTATATACTCAACACCCAACATTTTCAACAATTTCTTTTCCTCTTCACAGTTACCAGGAAAAACATTATCACTAGGAAGAACCTTATCTTTAAATATCCTACAGTTAGTGGGAAATAGAAATGTACAAGGTCATTTAACATTTATAAAAGAAACCATTTCTAATGTTGATTATGTGACAAGATTTATCAAAATTTATATAAGGAACTTGTTGGTCAATTACCTCAATATTTCCGAGAAACATGCGTTTGACATGCCAAAATTTGATTTCATGTTGTATAGTAACATTGTTGTCCCAAGCTGGGTAGAATTTGACTGGGCACTAGATCCAAAGAGAGAGGTGGCGGAAGCATATTTTAGTATTTCGAAATTGGTATCATTGATATGGGCATCATCCCCTAGCTCATCATTCTACTATGCATATAACAACATTGTCTCCATGGAAGTAGTATCCTATAAGTAATCATCCATATCGACCTCTTTTTGATTGTATCCATCATTAACTTCTGAAGAACTACTATTGTTGTAGTCATTCTTAGTTGGTGAATCTGGATGTAGTGGGAATTGAATAGGTGGTTGATTAAAAAAAATTTGGTACGCTTCCTCTTCGATTTGTGCTCTCATTGCAGCCTTCTCCCGAGTTAACATTGTTGTGGGGTGAAACAAAAGATGGTAGGTAGGTCGCTCATCAATAAAATAATCTTAATTTCAAAAATATTGAACATTAGTACATCGATGATATTAATAAGCACAATGCAATAATTTTTTTGTTCAAATTACATTATACCAAACAATTATTATCATCATCGACCAAGGATTGTGGCTGGAAGATGGAATGTCCCAATTGGCAGGGTAAAGTGGTTGTCCATTTTCATCTACCAAATTCTTGCGGTATGTTTCTCCTGATAATACCTTCTGAAGTTTTTGAACCAATATTGGAATATTTTCCGTATCTGAACTCAATTCTGAATCAAGATATTACAAATTTGGATACTTTTTTATTCAGATTGACATGGATAAAAAACAATTCAATGAGATAATTGAAACACAAATAAAATAGGTTAAACTTACTGGAGATGGAAAGGGAGAAATCCACAATGGACTTTGAGCAATATGGAATGTGATGGAATTTGAAGAATTGACCATTTGATCATATAATAAGGTTTTCTCCCTGCATTTCAACAAAATTAGCAATACATTTTCCTGTACATATCTAAAACAAATTTTGAGGAACATACCAAAATCTGATTTTGAATATATTTTTAAAACCATCTTTTTAAGAATAAGGAGACATAAAACGTAAAATGTATACTGAAGTATTGTAAGTCATGTGAATTCATCCTAAATAATAATTTGAGATGAATATACTATTTTATGTGCAAATAAAAGTTCAAATAACTTTAAAATCATTCAGGTGCGCTTATAAACCACAAACATACTGGTACACATATTAACAATAAGCACCGGTGCGTTGAAAAATCAGCCACACAGTGTTTCAATATTTTGTTAATAAAAAAACATTATATGTATCTGGTGCATCAATTAATATGGACACACTAGTACGTAATGTAATATGGCCTCATCGATGCATCTTACATAAACGCACGGTTGTGCCTAAAAAAAAATAAAATTTTAACAATTAAAAAAAGAGCGGGAATCAAATTTCATAAAGTCATTTAAATACTAAAAACCTATTCACTATTTCATTATTTTGAAAAATTTTGCACGGGAGAGACTTGCAAGAGACATACAGAGGAACACTGTGGAGAAGCATAATACTTTGGAACCACATTATTATTCAGAATATGAGAATTTGAAGGGTATGGTGATTACTTTTCATAAAGTTTTTTTAATATTAAGAAGGTATTCAATATTTTCATTATTTTTCCAAAATTTATAGGAGACATATTTGGAAGAGAGACATATCGGGGAGCATTGTGGAGTAGAAGAATACTTTGGAACAACAAAAATATTAAAAAAACCAGGATTTGAAGGGTATGGTGATTCACTCAAATCCTTACATTCAGAAACCCCCCAAAAAATAAATCATACTTACCTTAAACCCATGTTTGTTTTTTCTTACGTGAATGCAAAATTTCACCATAGGGATTAACTCCCTTAATCACTTCAGAATTAAGGATTTTCATTTTAGGTATTTTAGATCTAATGGGTTTGTTTTTGTATATATAAATGTTTGCAATGTGATGCAAAGGGATCACTTATTGCATCGGATCCCAAACGCAGTCGGCCCTATGAATTTTTTTTTATATTTTTTTAAACATTTTTCGATTTGACATTTTTTTTAAAAACATTTTCCGATTTTTCGGTGCGCCATTTCGACAGAAATGCACCGATGCGTTTATGTCTAAGGAATGCACTGATAAAGACAATTTTTTTTCTTTTGTTTAAATTAAAAAAATATAGTGCGTAAAACAATAGCATCGATGTTTTCTCATCTAAACAACACAGAAAATGCTGTCACATAATTTTGTTAATTTTCTTCTCATCGATGTGTAATTTTTCTATTGTTTTTTTAATGAATGTTTGATTTTCTTGCTATGTTTTTGTTTTCTACTGTATTCGCTGTGATGTCTTCTATGTATATTGCATTGTTGTAATTCACAATATTCAAAAAAAGAAATTAAACTATTCAGTGTGTGCGGTTGTATGGAATTCCCTGGTGCATTTTATGTAATAAACACACTGGTGCTTTGTATATAAAAAGCGCATCGATTACAACGATTTTTTTTGCTGAAAATTATGTGATTTATTTATTGAATGATACAAGTTGTATATTGACAAAAATAGGAGTGAGAAGAGTTCAAATAAGAAAATTTCTAGTCTACACAATGATGAAAAATCCGAAAAAACAAAAAAAAACAGGTTATCTATAAATTCTATGCAAAATTAATATGGTTGAACTATATGTAAGTTTAACTAATATGTATTGGTTAGTGTGTGTCATGTAGGGCCACAAAATGAGGAAGATCGTTAAGATTATTTCTGATCTAAGTGTAGAAGAGCGTAAAATCATGGTGGAAAAATTGCAGAGGGATGAATAAGGTGAATGAAAAAATACTATTCAATATGATTTTTTTTTTTGAATTTTCATTAATAATATACTTAGGAATATTAGATGACATGTTTCAAACAATCTATTAATTCACATATGTTTAATGTTCTACATGCACCAACAGTGAGGGAACAAAATGTCATCATAATAAAACCAAATTAATTAATATAGAATATGTAAATGATGATGAATTGGTCCTTAGCTCAACTGGAGTGGTGTTGAAGATTAATCAAATGATTTTTTTTTTTACAGAACTATGAGGGATATAGTGGAATGAAAGTATAGACACACTTTCCATTTACAATATAGAAATCAATCCAATGATTCTAAGAACTAAGTTATATTTAAACTACAAGAAACATTTCTAGAGCAATGGTTAATGAGACCTATCAGACTTGCAATAACAAAAACATACAACAACAAAAAAAAAATCATTCAAAAAGTAATATTCCTAAAAACACTTTTTTAGAATATATATATATATTACAAAGTTTTCATTTTTTAATATATCATTTTTCTGATATTTAATTTTCATATATCAATATAGAAATACTTTATTGTCATGTTATTTTTTTAGAAAAATTATGAAAATCCCAAAGGATCAACGAGATGATATCTAAAATATTCCAGTAGGAATGTCCAAAAAAGTGTACAAGGAGATGGTCAAAGAATTGGACATAATTGCATCACAGGAGGAGCTATATCAACAATGTTTTTCAAATGTATGTAATCATTGAATTTTTCTATTAGGTACAAATAATTAATTAAACATTAAATATTAATTTTCAAATATTCTCTTACAGAAAATAAAAGAAAATGGAACTCATTCTACACACAAAACTGGACGACAAGGAAGAAAATGGTTGATAGCAAAGTTTGTGAGTAATTGTTATTTCCTTATAGAAACATAAGGTTTTTTTTTGGGGTATATTTTAAGTTGTTTTACAACAACCATACTTGAATGTATTCAAACAGGTGCTAACATACAAAGAAGAGCCATCATAAAAATTGATTGACATTGGGTTAATTAAGGGTTGTGATTATATGTTGGCATATCCAAACTTAATTGTGGAATTTGTAAGTATAATCTATGTTGTTTTAGTTCTATCATTTTATAATTAATGAAACAAAAATAATACATTATATTAAATCTATGATTTATTATGGGGTATAAAACTTGCAGGAAACAAAGTATGGAATTGAACCAATAGAAGAATGGTTGAAACAAGGCATGAGATTTGATTTTTAACATATGTGTATGATTCATGAGTCAATTCTTGCTTTGGATGTACGCCACTTTTCAATTTACATTCATGTATATTATTTGTTTCAGTTTTCATTATTCTCACCAATGTAGATAGACTCATTACCGTTTATTTTTATGTTTGTAGATGGAACCTGAAGAAGAACACAACAATCGAGGAAATCAACCAAACATTCAACAAAATAACCCAAGGCATGGAGGTAGCTCGAGCACTAACAACAATTCTAGTGAAGAATGATGACCAATATATTTGGATATCAATGCAAGCTGCAATTGTATTTTTTTGAAATAATTGTCTGTGAAAATCATAAATTTTTGTTTAATGTAATGGACATAGTGTCTCAATTGAAAGACAAGGGATTACCGATAAGTGTCCCATTTTGTATGACAAATACTCTCTTATTCATATAATACATATGTTTTAATTTATTCTATTGCGTTGTCCAATGTCTCTATGAAATGTTACATCACTGATTAAATATATGGATGACTAAATATTAGAATGAAGAGATGAAAAATTTGATGATATAAAAAATTAATCGAAACATCATATCTAAATTCACTAATCAAAATATAAGATACTTGTAATTTTTTTGATAAATAATGGAATTAAAAAATAACAATCAATTCACTATCACAAGTCGATGTTTTTTTATGTATTTTAATTATTAATTTCATTGACGCGTTTAATATTAAAACTCACCAGTGCATCTCATATAAAATTCACACCTGTGCTTTTATGTAATCAATTAGCATTGGTTTCAATATTAATTTAATACCACAAAATTATATTAAAAATGCGGCCTTCGGTGCATTGAGATTATACAAAGCACCGATGCTTGTGTGTTATTAATACGTACCGGATCTATTGTGTTATTGATAAACTTCGAGGATTTCTATTTTTAATGCATCGAGGGGTTTTTCCCTGTAAGACACATGTGCATATTATTTTATACGACATTAGTGCCTTGTTATTAATAACACATCGATGCGTTCTATGCATAAATCTCCAATTCTTAATTATTTTTAACTCCCCCGATGTGTTTTAATGTTAAATCCGTGGTGCTTATAAGACAAACGCCCTAGTGCTTAAATATTTAACTGCCCCTACTGCTTGCATATTTTACTTCACTGGTGCTTGATGTTAAGTGTACAACAACAATGTTGTAGGTGTATGTACGCAATGGTGCTTGTGCCTTATACAAACACATCAATTTGTAAACTTCCACTAACACCTTCGACCACCCATACTTTTTTAGTTATAATCAACTTCCGTTACAGTATCTACAAAAACATCCGTTGTCAAAAACAGATGTTGTAGCAGATGTGTTTTTGACAATTTTTGTGAATTTTGTAATGTAACACCCCGCTCTTGCGCGCACTGAGCGAACTTATTCTTTGAGGACACTTGCATGCAAGTGATCCGGGTCGCTATACTATTGGTTGTTTTGATTATTATTATGAGACATTGTGGATTTGATGTTATGTTATTTTTGTTGTATTTACATCGACATGTGCTATTGATTGGGTTCTCCTGAGTGTGTAGGACTCTGGACATTGAGAATACCGAGGCATCGATGACACTCTGTGGACTCCAGATCAAGTCAGGGAGTGGACTGTTAGCGTTTGAATGTTGTTGATGTGACATACGTACATACGACTAGATGATATGATGTTGATTATTATTGTTGAAATGATTCGTTGATGGATGTAGGCTGACGATAACTTGCCGACCAGACTCAAATTTGGAGTAGAGGGGTCACACATGACAACCAGAGACATTGAGGGAGAGGTGTGGCAACAACCCTTCCACAACCTACTAGCACTCCTTCCATGGATTGAACTGTAGGTTAATGATTACCTAGTTTGAGAAGACCCACGATGTCATGAGGTAAGACTATGACAGTCTCTCACGATGATTCTAAGGGGCGTATAATAAGGTAGGGTCCTTATTCCTTATAGGTCCTTAGTCTTCCACAAGATCACCTGACAAAGTATTGACTCCAGAGGTTTGACGTCTACCAAATTCTGTCAAGAGGCGAGTGGCACGCTCGGAGAAAGTAGTGCGTCTTGAAGGGCACGTCATGCAAAGAAAACAAAAAGAGGCGAGTGACACCCTTGGAGCATGTAGTCTGTCCTGAAGGGCACGCTACGATTTTAACTGGTAAGTTAATAAACCTAGTGCCTAGAAAACTATGCCTCCTTAGGACCTAGTCAGTCTTAAATGAATGATGTGATAAGTAAAGTTTAATAACATATTTTTCCCTTAAGAACTGTCTCCAAGCCTATTGAATTGAAAACCTAGTTCTGAGTAGAACCTTTGAACAAAAAAACTAATTAGACTTGTAACAAGAAGGGGGTAAAGAAAATTCAAGCATTAATAATTAAAGTAAGATTTTAATAAAGGTTTATTTAATAAAAGGGGTATTTGGTTGTTTTTGTCTAAACCTACTAATTCTAAACTTAGTTATAAAAAGGGGAAACTTTAAGAAAAAAAGAAACTTAAAGAAAAGGGGGAAACCTAAGGAAAAGGGGAAACTTAAAGAAAAAAGGGAATGTCTAACTTAGTAAGAAATCTAGCCTTTGGAACTTTCTATTTATGAACTCAACTAGAAATTAAGTAAGGCGTAAGTCATTTAAGAATTGTAAGGGAATAATGAGACACCGATGAGCATTTTTAGGAACACTTTTGAGTGGGTAAGTGAAATAGGAATATTTAATTAATTAATAAATTGATTTTCTAGTGCAACTAGGGGATCGAGCGACATGTGTACGGGGGAGGTTTTTCCTAATTAAATAAATGAAAAAGAAATATAATGAAGGTTCAAGAAACTAATGACTAAGAAAATATATAAAAATGATGGCAGAGGAGCAGTATGGATCACATCTGTCTTACGTAACATTACGCTGTTGAAATTTCATCTTGACTGAACTTTCTCTTGTGGGAGTTGGGATACCCAGCTTGGGTAACAAGTGGTAGCTCGACCTTGCTAGGCGAGTTGGGTGCTAGCATTATCTGGTATCATGTGTGTGGCCCCTTTGCGGCTCAGGGGTCTTAGAGGAAAGAAGAGTACCCCTAACGTTGGCTAGGAGGTACCAGTGAGGTCTCATCGGTTGGCAAGCAAGATCTAGATGGAGTGAACGCACGAGAGGACATATTCACTTTGTCGTCGTCGGTAAAGGTACGCCTGTTAAATTTGTTACTTGCAGTAAAATTTATTTTACACTTGTTTATTTTACTATATTCAGATGACGATTTCATTGCCATGAGATTTCCTTGCACATGTATTTATACGGTAATTATAATAGATTATTTTTCATAAAATCATAATTTGTAATGGTAATTTGACAGAAGAAAAGAAAACTATTTGTACATACATAACCACATTGGAAGAACTATTGCGTAGGACAGAAATGATTTTATTTCAAATTTTGGTAAGAATGTAGGTCTCCTTAGGGATTCCTTGAGAATTATGTTATCAATGTAATCCCCTTGTCGCTTGATTCATCCTATAAGAAGCCTTGCTATCCACTGTATCTTTTATTTCTGAGTTAATTTCTATTTGCGCATGGCCAGAATGAGCCCTAGACTCAAAACCTTGCCTGCGCTTTTGTATCTCCTGCCTACGTTTTCTTTATTCCTTGATTGTGTTTTTTCATAATTTTATTCTGCACGGAGAAGGTCTGGATGAAGATTTGTGTTTTTATCTTCCGTTTCTTTATCCTTTAAGTTATTAGTTTGTGCCTGAGCAGTCGGCCATGAGCCGAATCGACTATCTTTCACTTCGGTGTTAAAGATTTATATTCAAATGCCCTGCTTTCTTGTGCATAGATAATAAGTGTAGGATCATTTCTATGCCGAACAAGGAATTATCTCATGGGCTTTTATTCCCTCCTTAGCCTCTGCGATTATTGTGATTTATTCTCTGCAAACTCATGATTCCACACAACGATTTTGGGGATGTCTCTCCAGTTCACCAAACATTTTATCTCCTCTACGACTCACATCTGTGTTTTTATTACTGTGTTTTTATTTAATGCTTGATGATTGTGTTTTTATTACTGTGCTTCTTATTATCACGTGATTATTGCGTTTATTTTAAAACTGCATGGGAGAACTGTATGGAAACACAAGTTCTGCGATATGACCCTCCGTAACTAAGATGGAATTCCTTCTTGGAGCCGTTCAAAATTTTCCTTTCCTAGCTCCGTTGTTGATATTTTCATTCATGTGCTTCAAGAATGGAAGTTGTAGTGGGACACACTCACTCTTACTAAGACCTACTCCAAATCTTATCTTCTCTCTTCGCCCACTTCGTATTCTTATTTATCCTTATTTTAGATTTCTTTATTGATTGATTATGGTCATTTGTGCGGGTCCAACTGGAAAGTGTAACGAACTGCCTCGTTACGACAACCATTCTAGAGATAGGTGCAAATTTTTTTTTTTTTGAAGTGTGTGTGTGCGTATGTACAAGGGGACAACTACAGTCTACTCGAATCTGCGTCGCCACCTGACGACGATACGACGCAACCAGGATGAACATAAGAGTATGACCAGGACGCACGATACGTAACTACAGGCATAAATGACGATCACACGACAAGCAAGACTGACTGCTAAAAGCGACTGACCTCCCGCCCATCCTACCTGCAAGGTTAGGACCTCCAAGACACATAAGCAACGCTCAAGCCCGGTTTCCCATCGTCTTTAACCATTTAAGGTCTCAGGGCTGGCGACTGTTCTGAGGAACATGG
>ML785061.1:122609-142994 GCA_009831015.1 Picea engelmannii
GTGGCCCCTTTACTCCATATGTGAGTCCGGTCGGCAAGCTATCGTCAGCCTGCATCATCAACCATCATGTCAGATCATGTCAAACAACATATCATATAATCAATAGTATATCACCCAAACGAAACAATATCATCATAAATGAATCAACTCAAATAGCCCACTCCCTGACTCAATCCGGAGTCCAGGGAAGTTCCACCGATGCCTCTGCATCCTCAAGGTCCGAAACCCTGCACACTCACTGAAACAAAGTCAGCAGCACCTGTCTACATCAACATAGTAGAAACATCTGTCATATAACGTAACGCATCATAATGAAGGAAAAGTTTTATCATCATAAAATCCAGATCACTTGCGGGCAAGTGTCCTCAAAGAATAAGTTTGGAAGTGCGCCAGAGCGGGATGTTACAGAAAGGGAGAGCTTAGGATTCTATCATCTACATCAAAGAACTCTGTTTGATATGAAGCACCTCACTCTTTATTGTTTCAGCTCGCTTTAGTTTTGCATGCTCTTTGCATAGGTAGTTAGTGCCTCTGCACGTTTTAGAGATTGAGTAAGGATTTTTTGAGGATTTGTAAACAATGACTAACAATGAAGTCTACTGTTTTCTTTTATTATTTGCATTAATTATATGTATTGGTGCCTATATTGTGCACGAACATACTTTGGTCCGATGTTCTACTTTCCCCTCAGAACCGAACGCAGTTAATTTCCCCTTTAATATCAAATCCTGGTGTTTTCCGAATTTGTTTTACCATGCCATATGTCCTACCAAGATTTGCGTGAAGTGAATGATTACTATTTTTTTCTTTAGTGTGTTCTCCACAGTTAGACAGAAAGAGAATTTAGATTTATAACGCTGAATCAGTATTAGAATAATCTGGTGTTTATTTGTTATCTACCTTAGGATGGAAAGTGCACCCATTACATTCCTTCTGTGTTAATGATTCCTTGCTACTGTAGTGTTAGAGTGCGGGTGGAAATCAAGTTTTTTCTCCTTGTTCACTGTCCAATTTCAAGTCTTGAATCAACTCCCAAGCGTACCCCATTGTACATGCATTGTTGTCATAAGTACTGTGTGGTTTCTTTTTGGACAGATTTTGTGATTATCTTTTGGTGGGTGCGTCTAACCTCTAGCACATCAACCTCACATTTATTTTGAATCAGACTTAAACAACCTCATCTTGTTGACAGGGAATTGTGAGCCCCAATTTATTACTTGAGAATTTAAAATGAGTTGATACTTGTGATTAAATGCAACCTCTGCAAATGAGTTCTGGCAGGAAATTAAGAAGTAAATTGGTATTTCTTCTTACTATAGTTGTTTCTCCATAGAGTATTCGGGAATGGAAATTTATTAATAGAGAATAATTGTTTATTAAATTCTATTCTTATTTCCTCACTAGACTGTGTTTGGTTAACTAATTATTGACTTAATTATGTTGTTGCCAATCAGTTTGTTATCTTTAATTATGATTGTTTATGAATCAGTTTGTTATCACTAATTGTGTTGTTTGCCAATTAGTTTGTTATCATCAATAAATTTGAAGTGGTTAATGGGTTTAAGTGACATGCTTTGGGAACTAGGGGTGTAGACTCTTGGGATATGGGGTGCACTACTAAAGAGATTCGTCATGGGATGATTTCTCGTGTTGTTCAGTTTATTTCTGGTGAGCAAAACTTGAATTTTCAAATGATAGATTTAGATGGTAGATGAGTTAATTAATTTATTGATTATATGAATGATGACCTTTGATCAGTTATCCCTTGTGTTCCTTGAAGGGACACTAGAACGTTGGGTTGTTGAATATTTATTTGTGCACCATGCAAAATTATTGAGTCAATGATTGATAATTCTCGCTTGCTTGAAGGTTCTTGTTACATATGTCAGTTGATGTTGTTGCGTTAGGTTGTTTGATGTTGTCCCTTATCTTAGTAGGCATGGTCTTTCTTATGTCGGGAGAGATGTAGACACCTCCTTGTTACTTAGAACAGTTGCCATCCTTGAGACCTTAAATAGTCAAAATCGATGGGAACCTGGGCTTGAGAATTCCTTATGTGTCCTGGAGGTCATACCCTTGCAGGGTAGGACGAGCGGGTAGTCATTTTTATTTTTTCTGATTGATTTTCGTGTATTGCATCCATCTACATGATTGATCCAGATTATTTTCAACATGAAATGAGATTGGAGATATAATAAATAAATGCATAGAGATATCATAGATATTCAATAATATAACAGAAATATATCAGAGATGCAACCATAAACATAGATATATAGTAATACACGATTTCTATTAATGAAATAAATGTACAAAGACTGTAAAATACAGAGTGAAAGACTCGATATAATGGTGGCATCTTATCTCTGAGAAGAGATGTGACGGCTACTCGCATTTGCAAGAAGATGATTACAATGAGGATCTGAAGGGATTTTTACAATAAACAAGAATTGAAAAAGTCCTATACATCCAAAAATCTAACCCTAGGAGATGAAGTTCCAAAAGTCATGTGGGCCCCATTTGGGTAAGTTAGTACATCAACTTCCTGGGGTCGTAACTTTTGCATATGATCTCCGTTTTAGGCGTATGATAACTCGTTGGAAAGGTATCATCGAGAAGATTCATTTTGGGGGCTCAATTATGCATTTGCATATAATTGAGAACCTCTATCTTGAAAAACCTTGATTTGGGCCCTCAAAATGGCCCCGGAAGTTAAAAACTACTAAAAGTAGTAAATTGCCAAATTTGCCAGAAAACTATTGTGAGCCAGTTAGAAAAGGTGGGTGGCCACAAATATCCACTTGGATCAATGATGTGCTAGTATTCTAGGTTGTTATGTTGTCTGTTTTCTAAATTGCGTGCGTCGTGTTTGTCGTTGAGTTGCGTGGTTGACTGTTGTCGTTGTTAACTTCATGTTAAAAAAAAAAAAAAATTCACTTGTTACAAGTCACATGTTGTCG
The DNA here is from genome assembly GCA_009831015.1 of Picea engelmannii. Classification (NCBI taxonomy): domain Eukaryota; kingdom Viridiplantae; phylum Streptophyta; class Pinopsida; order Pinales; family Pinaceae; genus Picea; species Picea engelmannii. Next base: position 125,570 of record ML785061.1, read on the forward strand.
TAACGATTGGGGACATTACATATGGCATTAGAGGGGCTTTGAACCACGAATTGGGATCACTACGACTTCCATTGATTTGATAATTGATTATGATGTCGCTAATTAAATTGATTTGTATTCGTGCAAGTAATCATGGTTAGAGGATGCTATAGAGGCAGACACGAGCTGCTAAGGGAGGAGGCACGACACCCTCAGTAGAATCCACGCCTGAGGGGTCTAACCCCCAGGGAGACGAATAGGTTGTCGGGCAGGAATAAATAGTTGTGGGTGATGTGGTTAGGATGGTGAGGTCCTTTTAGTGGATGTATGAGGCACTAATTAGTTGTTTGGATAGAGATGAGGCTAGGGCGTCATCTCCCCTTGAGGGTCCACTACGTGCTCCGGTCGGTATTGGTAGCATTCACTAAGAATTCAAGAAGGTCAAGTTTCCCAAGTTCTTTGGTGCCCTGGATGACACAGCCGCTGAGACATGGTTGGAGAATATGGTGATGTGCTTTTCACTTCGTGATTATACCTCCAACATGAAGGTCTACATGACGGTATTTCAACTGAAGGGGAGTGCTCTTCTATGGTGGAAGACGCTCCTGCCACAATTAAACATGGTGGTCGAAGACGTGTTATGGGAAATATTTGAGGAATGGTTCCAGGAGAGTTATCTATTTGAGGAATTCATTGAGCGTCATCTCAACGATTTCAACGCCTTGAGATAGGGCGGCCATACGGTCCCCGAGTATGAGGCTCGTTTTATGGAGTTGATTTGGTATTCTCCACACCTGAATACCGAGAAACTTAAGGTCAACAGGTTTGTGTTTGGCCTTAATGTCAACATTCATGCAAAGGTTAGGATTATGATGCCTCAAACCTTGCATGATGATGTCCATAAGGCCCTCATAGCAGAGGAGGAGTTTATCAGTGGGGGTCAGAGTAGGACTCCAGCGAGACCAGCGGGTAGGTGTCATCTAGTGCACAACATCATCAGACACCAATTAGACATTCACCAGGATATCGTGGCTTCCAAAGAGGATCCACTTTCACTACACCTCAATGACCAATGCCTTAATAATAGACTCCTTATTGAGGACCACAACACCAAAAACAACGTCAACCGTAGAAAAAACAGTTTAGGCCTGTTCAAGAGAACATACCAGAGTTCTAGGCCAGTGGGCCATCAACTTCTACTTCGAGTACCAGGAGTACTAGACTGAAGAAAGGGTATTGGAAATGTGGGGAGCCACATTACCAATGTGACTGCCCAGTGGAGAGGACCACCACATCTGGATTTGCTGGACCCACTACTGTGGGAGATTTGGGAAAGGCCCATCAGATTCATGCAGTGGTGAATAACCGCCAGACAGAGTACCATTTGACTGTGCTCGAGACATCAGGTACCATCACTGACCAGACCCTTAGTATTTTGATAGATTCAGGTGCTACTTAGAGTTTTATTTCTGATGCAATGCTAAAAAAAATTAAGGTAAAGGCAGTCGAATAAGATGAATTTAGCTTTGTGAAAATGGCTTCGGGAGCCAAACAAAAGGTTGGTGGGAAGGTTACGGGTTGTAGCCTTAACCTGGGAGAGTTTGTCACTAGGGCCAATCTGTATGTCACAACCTCAGGGTCTTATGACGTCGTGATTGATATGGACTGGTTGGAATCGCATGATGTGATACTCGACCGTAAGAAAAAATGGTTGATATTGGTCGATGACAAGGGATAGAGACACGTGATTGTAGGTTGAAACTAGGGAGTCTCCCTGAGGTTCATCTCTTCCTTGCAACTGTGGAAGAGCATGCACAAGGGATGTAAGCTTTATGCAATCCTTGCGTTAAATGAGAAGGGATTAGCGGAAGGTATAGAAAACCTTCTGGTGGTGAGAGAGTTTGCAGACATATTCCCTGAGGAGTTACCTCAGATGCCACTAGAGAGGGAATTGAAATTTACCATTGACCTAAAACTGAGAATTGAACTGATAATAAGAACGCATTATTGAATGTCGACCCCGGAGTTACAGGAGTTGAGAATGTAATTGAAGGAGTTGTTGGACCTAGGAATTATAAGTCTAAGTGTGTCACCATGGGGGGAGCCTCTTATTTTCATACGGAAGAAGGATGGGTCGTGGAGACTCTGAATTAACTACTGTCAATTGAAAAAGACAACGATCAATAATCAATATCCGTTGCCAAGGACTGATGATCTATTTGATCAGATGAAAGGCGCGACGATGTTTTCAAAAATCGACTTGATATCAGGGTATCACTAGTTATGGATCAAGGAGGACGACATCCCTAAGACCTTTTTCAAGATGAGGTTTGGACATTATGATTTACTTTTTTACCGTTTAGATTGACAAATGCCCCGGGGGTATTTATGATTTTGATGAATGGGGTGTTCCACGAATACTTGGACAAGTTCATCCAAGTATTCATTGACGATATTTTGATTTACTCTCAGATGATGGAGGATCATGATGAGAACTTGCACATAGTACTACAGTGTCTATGAGAGAAAAAATTGTATGGGAAGTTGTCCAAATGATCATTTTATCAATCGATATTCATTACTTAGGGAATGTCATCTCCGACGAAGGTATCGCTATCGATCCAACAAAGGTTGAGGCTATTATGGAATGGCCTACACTGACAAATGTCCCATAAGTGCATAGATTCATGGGTTTAGCGGGATACTATCGACGGTTCATCGAGGGTTTTTCGAAGATAGCAAATCCGATCACGAAATTGCAGAAGAAGAACAAGAAGTTTGTTTAGACCGAGAAATTCTCAGAGGAATTTCGGAGGTTCAAGGAGCTATTGACAACACCAATGATACTAAAGGTCCCTTACATGGGCATGAACTTCTTGGTATGCACTGACGCATCCAAAGAAGGATTAGACAGAGTCTTGATGCAAGACGGTCGAGTGATCGCTTACATCTCGAGAAAGTTGAGAAGGCACGAGGAGAACTATGTGACGCATTATTTGGAGTTGTTAGCCATTATTTATTCCATGAGAGTTTGAAGACACTACCTTATTGGACAAAAATTTGAACTAAAAACAGACCACTTTGGTATACAACACATCTTTACACAAAGCGACTTGAACGCACGACAACAATGTTGGTCAGAATTTCTTAGCGAGTACGATTTCAAGATTACTTACATAAAAGGAACATTGAATAGAGTGGCGGATGCATTGAGTCGAAGACCACACATATTTTTGGTGATGCCTCTTCATATGAATCTATGTGAAAAGATCCTAACTTTACAGCGCGATGATGACTGGTACAAAGAGGTCAAGGAGTTTATCGGACAAAACACAATGATGGTACCAAAATTTGAAGGATTTACGTTGCACAACGATGGATTATTGATATTTAAAAATTGAATTTACGTACCGCCCAATGATGAGTTGAGGATTTTGATCCTAAATGATTTTCATGGAGCAGTGTACATTCCTCACCCAGGAGTCACGAAGATGAGGGAAGACCTTAAACCCTTATTCTTCTTGACAGGAATAAAAACAAACATAGTCCACTACATGGAAAGATGTCTAGAATGTCAGCAGGTGAAGGCTGAACATAGACATCTGACAAGATTACTACAACCACACACTATTCTGGAATCAAATTCGGAGATCATTTCGATGGATTTCATTGTTGGATTGCCACTGACGGCAAGGAGACATGACTTGATTTTTGTGATAGTCGACACTCTGAGGAAGAGTGCTCATTTTATTCTCGTGTGTACGACGTATCAGGAACCTAACATAGCTATATTTTTCATCAATGAGATAGTGAGGTTGCATGGTGTGCCTAAGAGGATTATATCCAATCGAGGATTGATGTTTACATGATGATTTTGAACTAGTTTCCAAGAGGCCTTGGGAACCCAACTTAAGTTTAGTACCACATATCACCCATAGAAAGATGGGAAGACTGAAAGACCAAAACAAATCTTGGAGGATATGTTGCATATGTACGTGGTGGACCAACAGAAGCATTGGGAAGAATTCTTGCCACTGGTAGAATTTGCATATAACAACTGTTATCAAAGAACCATTAAGATACCTTTGAGTTGAGATTGACTTGAGGATAAAGTGCTGGTGGGACCTGAAGCGATCCAAGAAATGGAAGAAAAAATAAAAACCATAAGACAAAGTATAAATGAAGCATAGGATCAACGAAAGAGTTGTGTCGATGCACGTCGTGTCGATCGTAATTATGAAGTTGGCAATCGAGTCTTCTTGCGGGTGAAACTGCATAAGATTTTGATCAAGTTTGAAAAGGGTTCTAAACTCTCTCCTAGGTTCATGGGACTCTTCAATATTGTGGAAAGGAAGGGGCCCATGGCCTATCGACTAGCCTTGCCTGATTCTTTGAGGCGTATGCATGATGTTTTTCACGTATCTGTTTTGAGACATTATGTTAGTGATCCTACACATGTTATTGACATGAGTTCCTTGAAGGTATCAGACAAGGGTGCTCTCATGGTGGAGACAATGCACATCCTATACCATCACATTTGATGGATACCACATCGAACAATAGATCAGGTCAAGGTCCAGTGGGACAACTATAGTTCACACTCGATGACCTGGGAGGATGCATATGATATGCGTCAACAATTCCCATTTTTGATTGATAGTAAGACATATGATACTATGATGCACTTTATTTCGGCACTTACATACTGTGAAACTTCGAGATGAAGTTTAAAACAAGAGGGGGAATATTTAACATCCCGCTCTTGCGTGCACTGAGCGGACTTATTCTTTGAGGACACTTGCGTGCAAGTGATCTGGGTCGTTATACTATTGGTTGTTTTGATTATGATTATGAGACATTGTGGATTTGATGTTATGTTATTTTTGTTGTATTTACATTGACAAGTTCTATTGACTGGATTCTCCTTAGTGTGCAGGACTCTGGACGTTGAGGATGTCGAGGAATCGATGAAAATCCGCGGACTCCGGATTGAGTCGAGGAGTGGACTGTTAGGGTTTGAATGTTGTTGATATGAAATATGTACATATGATTAGATGATATGATGTTGATTATTATTGCTGACATGATTTGTTTATGGATGCAAGCTAATGATAGCTTGCCGACCATAATCACATTTGGAGTAGAGGGGTCATGCACGACAACCAGAGACATTGAGGGAGAGGTGTGGCAGTAGCCCTACCACAACCTACTAGCACTCTCGTCGTGGCTCGAACTATAGGTTAATGATTACCTAGTTCGAGAAGACCCACGATGCCGTGAGGGCATACTATGATAGTGTCTCATGATGATTCTAAGGGGAACACAATAAGGCAGGGTCCTTATTCCTTAGAGGCTCGTACTCTCCCACAAAATCACTTGACGAAGTATTGACTCCAGGGGTTTGACCTATACCAAATTCATTCAAGAGGCAAGTGGCACCCTTGGAGCACGTAGTGATTCTTGAAGGGCATGTCACGCAAAGAAAACATAAAGAGGCGAGTGGCACCCTTGGAACATGTAGTGCGTCCTGAAGGGCATGTCACGATTTTAACTGGTAAGTTAATAAACCTAGTGCCTATAAAACTATGCCTCCTTAGGGCCTGGTCAGACTCAAATGAATGATGTGATAAGTAAAGTTTAATAACAATTTTTTCCCTTAATAACTATCGCCAAGCCTAGTGAATTGAAAACCTAGGTCTTAGTAGAAACTTTGAACAAAAAAAACTAATTAGACTTGTAACAAGAAGGGGGTAAAGAAAATTCAAGCATTAATAATTAAAGTAAAAAGTTAATAAAAGTTTAATTAATAAAAATGAGTATTTGGTTGTTTTTGTATAAATGTGTTAATTCCGAACTTAGTTATAAAAAGGGGAAACTTTAAGAAGAAAGGAAACTTAAAGAAAAGGGGGAAACCTAAGGAAAAGGAGAAACTTAAAGAAAAAGGGGAATGCCTAGCTTAGTAAGAAATATAGCCTTTGGAACTTTCAATTTATGAACTCAACTAGGAATTAAGTAAGGCGTAAGTCATTTAAGAATTGTAAGGGAATAATGGGACACCGAGAAGCGTTTTTAGGATCTCTTTTGAGTGGGTGAGGAAATAGGAATATTTAATTAATTAATAAATTAAGTTTCTGGTGCAACTAAGGGATCGGGTGACATGTGTATCGGGGAGGTTTTTCCTAATTAAATAAATGAAAAAGGAATGTAATGAGGGTTTGGGAAACTAATTAATAAGAAATCCTATAAAAAGGATGGTGGAGGAGGAGTATGGATCACATCTGGCTTGCGTAACATTACGTTGCTGAAATTTCATCTTGACTAAACTTTTTCTTGTGGGAGTTGGGATACCCAGCTCGGGTAATGAGTGGTAGCTCGATCTTGTGAGGCGAGTTGGGTGATAGCATTCTCTGGTATCGTGTGCATAGCCCCTTTGCGGCTCAGGTGGCTCATGGGGGAAGAAGAGTACCCCTAACGTTAGATGGAAGGTACCAGTGAGGTCTCATCAGTCGACAAGTGGGATCTGGATGGAGAGAACGTGTGGGTGGACATCTTCACCTCATCATCATCGGTACAAGTATGCCTTTTAAAGTTGTTACTTGTAATAAAATTTAATTTACACTTTTTTATTTTACTGTATTCATATGACGATTTCATTGCCATGAGATTTCCTTGCAAATGTATTTCTCTGGTAATTATTACAGATTATTTTTCATAAAATCATAATTTGTAATGGTAATCTGACAGAAGAAAAGAAAACTATTTGTACATACATAACCACATTGGAAGAACTGTTGCGTAGGATAGAAATGTTTTTCTTTCGAATTTTGGTAAGAATGTAGGTCTCCTTAGGGATTCCTTGAGAATTATGTTATCAATGTAATCCCCTTGTCGCTTTATTCATCTTGTAAGAAACTTTGCTATCCATTGTATATTTTATTTCTGAGTTACTATCTATTTGTGTATATTTTATTTCTGAGTTACTCTCTATTTGCACGTAGCCATAATGAGCCCTAGACTCAAAACCTTGCCTTCACTTTTGTATCTCCTGCCTACATTTTCTTTATTCCTTGATTGCATTTTTTCATTATTTTATTCTCCAAAAAGAAGGTCTGGATGCAAATTTGTTTTTTTATCTTCTGTTCCTTTATCCTTTAAGTTATTAGTCAGTGCCTAAGCAGTCGACTAGGAGCCGAATCGACTGTCTTTCACTCCAATGTTAAATATTTAGATTCAAAATCCCTTCTTTCTTGTGCATGGATAATAAGTGTAGGATCATTTCTCTGCCCAACAAGGAATTCTCTACTGGTCATTTATTCCCTCCTTAGCCTCTGTGATTATTGTGATTTATTCTCCACAAACTCATGATTCCAGATAATGATTTTGGGGATGTATCTCCAGTTCACCAAACATTTTATCTCCTTTGCGAATCGTATATGCATTGTTATTACTGTGTTTTTATTTGTTGCTTGATGACTGTGTTTTTATTACTGTTCTTCTTATTGCAGCACGATTACTGCGTTTCTTTTAAAACTGCATGGGAAAACTATATGGCAACACAAGTTTTGCAATATGACCCTCCGTAACTAATATGGCATTCCTTCTTGGATTTGTTGAACAATTTTCCTTTCCTAGCTTCGTCCCTGATATTTCCATTCATGGGCTTCAAGAATGAAAGTTGCAGCGGGACATGCTCGCTCTTACTAAGGCCTACTCCAAATCCTATCTTGTCTCTTTGCCCACTTCGTATTCTTATTTATCCTTATTTTAGATTTCTTTATTGATTGATTATGGTCATCTGGGTGGGTCCAACTGGAAAGGGAGAGATTAGGAGTCTATCATCTACATCAAACAACTCCATTTGAGATGGAGCACCTCGCTCTTTCCTGTTTCATCTCACTTCAGTTTCACATGCTCTCTGCATAGGTAGTTACTGCCTTTGCACATTTTAGGGACTAAGTAAGGATTTAAAAGGATCCGCAAATAGTGACTGACAATGAAGTCTATTGTTTTCTTTTATTATGTGCATTAATTCTATGTATTTGTGCCTATATTGTGCATGCGCATACTTTGGTCTGATGTTCTACTTTCCCCTTAGAATTGAACGCAATTAATTGCCCCTTTGATATCAAATCTTGGTGTTTTTTGAATTTGTTTTACCATGCCAAATGTCCTACCAAGATTTGGATGAAGTGAATGGTTACTATTTTTTTCTTTAGTGTGTTCTCCACAGTTAGACAAAAGGCGAATTCAGATTTATAATGTTGAATCAATATTAGCATAATCTGGCATTTATTTGTTATCTACCTTAGGATGGACGGTGCACCCATTACGTTCCTTCTGAGTTAATGATTCCTTGCTATTGTACTATTAGTGTGGGGGTGGAAATCAAGTTTTATCTCCTCATTCACTATCCAATTTCAAGTCTTGGATCAGTTCCCAAGCACACCCCACTGTACACGTGTTGTTGTCATAAGTACTGCGTGGTTTCTTTTTGGACAAAGTTTGTGATTATCTTTTGGTGGGTGTGTATAACCTCTAGTACATAAACCTCACATTTATTTTGGATCGGACTTAAACAACCTCATCTTGTTGACAGGGAATTGTGAGCCCCAATTTATTACTTGAGAATTAAAAACAAGTTGATACTTGTGATTAAATGCAACCTCTGCAAATGAATTCTGGTAGGAAATTAAGCAGTAAATTGGTATTTCTTCTTACAATAGTTGTCTCTCCATAGAATACTCGAGAATGAAAATTTATTAATAAAGAATAATTGTTATTAATTTTTTTTATTTATTTCCTCACTAGACTGTGCTTGGTTAAATAATTCTTGACTTAATTATGTTGTTGCCAATCAATTTGTCATCTTTAATTATGATTGTTTGCCAATCAGTTTGTTATCACTAATTGTGTTGTTTTCCAATCAGTTTGTTATCATCAATAAATTTAAAGTGGTTAATGGGTTTAAGTGACATGCTTTGGGCCCCAGGGGTGTAGACTCTTCAGAGATGGGGTGCACTACTAAAGAGATTCGTCATGGGATGCTTTCTCACGTCGTTCAATTAATTTCTGGCATGCAAAAATTCAATTAACAAATGATAGATTTAGATGGTAGATGATTTAATTAATTTAATGATTATATGAATGACAACCTTTGATCAATTATCCCATGTGTGCCTTGAAGGGACACTAGAACATTGGGTTGTTGAATATTTATTTTTGTGCCATGCAAAATGATTGAGTCAATGATTGATAATTCTCAATGATTGATAATTTTCGCTCACTTGAAGATTATTGTTACATATGTCGATTGATGTTGTTGCGTTAGGTTTTTTAATGTTGTCCCTTAGCTTAGTAGGCATGGTCTTTCTTGTGTCAGGCGATATGTAGAAACCTCCTTGTTCCTCATAAGAGTTGCCAACCTTGAGACCTTAAATGGTCAAAATAGATGAGAACCTGGGCTTGAGCATTTCTTATGTATCCTAGAGGTCCTAATCTTCCAGGGTAGGATGGGCGGGTAGTCGTTTTTATTTTTTTTGATTGATTTTCGTGTGTTGCGTCCAACTGCATGATGTGCTAGTATCCCAGGTCGTTATGTTGTCTGTTTCCTGAATTGTGTGCATTGTGTTTTTCGTCGAGCTACGTGGTTGACTGTTGTCATTGTTACCTTCCTGTTAAAAAAAAAATGCACTTGTTAAGAGTCAGATTTTGTCGTAATGACCGGGGATGTTACATGTAACACTAGAAACCTCCGCTAAAAGGACTTTTTATTATAGTGCAAGAAACCATATTCGGGCCATCCAAGGTATCAAAAGACAATAAAAACGTTAAATAAGGAACATTTTTGGCCTAAAATGAAGACAAAATTAGCTGAATACATTGCTAGGTGTCTAGAGTTCCAACAAGTTAAAGCAGAGCACCAACACCCGACTATAGTATTACAACCCATACCCAATCCAAAGTGGAAATGGGAAGTGATCAATATGGATTTTATCACTAGATTACCTATAACAAAGAAGCACAATGATTCGATTATGATTGTGATTGATAAACTTATAAAAGCAACACACTTTATTCTAGTAAAATCCACTTATAAAGCTATAAATATTGCATAAATTTTTATGAAGGAAATTTTCAGGATGCATGGGTTTCCTAAAACAATCATTTCTGACAGAGACACAAAATTTACTTCCAACTTTTGTAAGACTTTGTTTAGTGGAATGGATACACAACTGTTTTTTTAGCACTGCTTACCATCCTCATATTGACGATTAGACTGAAAGGACTAATCGTATTGTTGAGGATATGTTGTGAATGTACGTTATGGATTGCCCAACAAAATGGGAAGATTATCTTCATGTGCTTGAATTCCCATACAACAATGGATACCAATCATCTTTAAATATGAGTAATTTTGAAGTATTATATGGCCGGAGGTGTAGGACATCGGTGAGTTGGGATGATCACGTTGAAAAGATTATTATAGGGACCGACATGTTAAAAGAAATGGAAATAACGGTGCAAAAAGTGAAACATAATTTTAAAATTGCACAGGACATGCATAAAATTTATGCAGATTAAAAAGGACACACAAGGAGTTTAATGTTGGAGACCATGTTTACCTAAAAATAAAACCAAGAAACAATTCATTCAGACTTGGAAAAAGTTCTAAGTTATCACCACATTATTATGGACCTTTTGAAGTGTTATCCAGAGTAGGACCAATGACCTACCAACTTTCACTACCAGTCCATCTAAAAAGGCATAATGTGTTTCATGTTTCATTGTTGAAGAAATATGTGCTTGATATAACTCATTTTGTAAATTGGAATGTGATCCAGTTGGAACCAGAGGATGATTTTCACATGGAACCACAATGTATACTCGACAGGAAAGAAACTATGTTGCAGAATAGAGACATCACCTAGGTTAAAGTGTAGTGGAGGAACTTTAGTCCCGAAGAAGCTACTTGGGAAATGGAAGGGGATATGAGGAAAGTATGCCCATTTTTGTTCCAAGGTTGGGATACTTGATTGGAACACCGAGGACGGTGCTCAGTTCAAGGGGGGAAGATGTAACATCCCTACAATTTAAATGTTTGAGTAATTTTAAGTGATTGTGAATATTGAGTTATGACATTGGGAAAAAGTTTAATTAACATTTTGATAATCATAGAGAATTCATGGTGAAAACCATTTATGTAAATATTATTTTAATTTTATTTTATTTAAAAATTACTTGAGATAAATTGATGAGAGAACCGAGCTATGATAAGAGAAATACTTTGTTCGATGGGAAAATTGAAAAAAAGGATAGAAACCACCAGAGTAAAAGTTATTATTTTCCATGAGGAGAAGTTAGTCCAAGACTCCCAAGAGTTAGGGATAAGGATAAATGGAAAAGGAAAGAAAAGACCCAGAGAGTCTATTATTCTCAGCTTGGTAAAACAAGAGAGAAGAAACAAGTATGAGAAAATTTAGATATTGGTGGTTTTGAGTAAGAACCAAGTTCTGGAAATTACTTGGAGAAGGTTTTTGACATTTTCAATTTCCCATGGAATAAAGTATTTGGCTCAAGGGTGACAAGAGTTAGCATTCAGTGGCTGCTCTGGTCTATGGTTGGGGGAGCTGCACTTTCTGAATTTGTCCCAGTAAATCATTGTGGTTCAGATATGTGTATCTACCTTTATTATTTTATTTATTTATAATTATTAGCTCAAATTTTTATAGTTCTAGTTGGATGATAATTATGCCGAAAGGCGTACACCTATTGACAATGGGCAGATTTAATAGGGGTTTAGTGCTTAATAAGTTTTCTATGGACATGATTAAATATGGCTGGAATATTCTTGGTAGTCACACAAAATAAATGGCTGTGATTTCAATCATTAACTTCCTAGCTATTATAAAGACATCCGTTTATGTGTTTACCTTTTTACATTTACCAAATCATATTTAAAAATTACTTTGATAGCTAACTGATTGCCACCTAAGTGATTAACAAAAATTAAAATATTAACACCAAATAAATGAAGCCCAACCATTTATTTGTTAATCAATAATAAAATTTAATATATTCTTTTAAGGATTCTTTTCACCTTATCAACCTTTCGGCGTTGATCAACCACAATTATGTGGCTGTGCTAGTGTACAATCTCTCTCTATATGTTCACAGTAATATATTTCTGTGAGATATTGATGTGAAAGTAGAAACAACCAGAAAATTATTAACCATTTTATTACTATTAATATTTTCAGAAAAAGCTTAAATATAGAAATAATCAGAGAATTCTTAGCCAAATCATTCTTTGTAGAGGAGGCTGAAATACTCTTATTTCAATATTTTTCATTTGTAGTTAGCAGAGAAATAATCTAACATAAGTAATCTTTGAATATGGCTTGAAACTCTAGTAAGGAAATAATTCGAAATAATCTAACATAAGTAATCTTTGAATATGGCTTGAAACTCTAGTAAGGAAATAATTCTTGGTTAAGGATTACGTATGATAAAAGTGAAATAAATACAGATTCTAAAGGTTCTGTAGGAGTAACTATTGTAACCCTTTTTAAACAAAGTAATTTTTCTTTCACACAGATAGAATAAAATTAATATGCATGTGGATTGTGACTATAAACTAGATTCTCTTTATTATTTTCAACGAAATTAAATAAATGGAAAAACCACTGTGTATGTAACTAGAATGAATGGTAACTTATATATTTAAAATATTTTGTAGCTACAGAATCAACTTGGCCATTGTATCAATTTATTCACACACAAAACAAGAGAAACTACCACAAAAATAATATAAAAAAAAATAGTTTTCTTCATAACCCTTACACGAAACAAGAAAGAGGGCCATGATATAGTAATAAATACGAAATATACGTAAGGTTTAATAGGTCAAAAATCCACAAATAGGGCACACTATTAACCCTATAAAATCAATTATGGAGTAACTGTTACAGAATGAGCCTGCGTAAAGGTTAGGTAAAAGAATTTTAAAGAAGATCTCTACAGGAGTGGGTAAAAACCCTTGCAAACTGTAACGAATTTGCTTCAACCATATTGGTGGTCACTATGCAATAGAGTAACCAAAAAGATCTTAAGAAATCACCATCATGATTAAGTCGATAGCAATACATATTTTACCTTTCGTTTTCCAAATCGAAAACCTGAGTGTGGATGGGTCGTGGGTTAAATTTTTCAACGCCTGACAGATGGTTCTTTCTTGGATTTTATAAAGTACCTCTACCCCTGTAGAAAAATACATAGAAGTGGGAACATAAACAATTAACGAAAGAGGAATGATATTCAATATAGAAAGCAATGGATTTTACCTGGAGTGTTAAGAGGAAATCACCCACGCTTGAATGCAGAGCTCGCTGATAGCATAAACACAACCATGATATTGGTCGTGACGTCTATATTGTTGTAACATGAGATAGATATTTATTTTAACCACAAGATATTAAACACATAATTTAAAGAGAAACCATTTAAATCAAAGTTCAGGGTAAGAACAATAAATTTACCTGTATTGTTTCAAAGGAGTAATACTAGGTGAGAGAACAGAGTATAATGAGGGTTCTCTAGCTAACAAACTTCATGAAGAGAGTCAAAACAATCATGAGTTTGTGGTGAATAGCTTGTCTTTGTAACGAGTCTAGATGTTTTCATAGAGGCGAGTTCGCTCCGTGGATCGACCCTGGGATTACCCTACAAACCAAAGGTAACAAGTGTAATATCAATAACCCAACAACAAACCATTACAAGCATGTGTTCCTGTGAGAAAAGAGAGCGAAACAAAGTAACTCCCGGTAATGTTGGTATAGAGAAATCGTTGACAATGTGCTTACACCGATCACAATAAGCTTCCAGGAAGGATAATGATAGAGAGTTTTTTCACCAAGAACCCTCAAAGGTTTGCTATTCCGGATGAGGCCAACAAAGTATTGGCGATTCATTTGTTTTGCATTAACACCACAGTGGTTGTCAACCTTTACTGCAGTTGATATCGACATCTACACTAGCTTTATGCCACTTGTCATTAGGAAGAGCTGGGCGCGAGTGGGGTGGGTATTTGTAACAATGGAGGTGCTAACATGGAAGGAAGATGGTAGGTGGTTTGTAGGCCTGCCTTTATGATAGGGATCAATGTGATCTACATGTCATTTAGACAAGGAATTTTCCACAGATCAAAGTTAATGCGGGTATTATGGCAGTCACGATCACCATGAGTTGGGGAGACAACGAAATCGTAAGGGGCTTCATGGGTCTTAGGAGTATAGTGGAGGTGAACCAGGATACATAGCTTTAAAAAGGGTAAGTTAGTTATCCTTGTAAAGAAGTTGGTTCTAAATTTAGAATTATATATATATATATAAAAGAGTAAGTGTTGATGCTAAGCATAGCCACTCTGTATAAAAATATTGGGTATATATGTATATTTATATATGTGTGTGCACCACTTCAGTTTGAAAATTATAACTTGGAAGGAGTCTTGAGACCAATAAGTCCCTGGACATTGGAAAGAAACATACGAATTAGACAGATTAACGAGGTAACTGATATTTATGTAGATTCTAACAAATCTAATTGCATGTATACCTTGAGAGATTGCGTAGACACTTCGACGAGTGTAGTCTCTTGAGACTTTAACCTGTCACGTAAAAATAAAAGGATATACTTAAAGAGTAGTAATGTTCACCTTGGCACCAAACTGTAATAATAACTTTGGCGATGATGAAACAATGACGATAAATCCAGTCTTAGCATCTAATGTATAATAATACTTTTTTTTTCTTGGGGTGATGTTACATGGATGTGCAGGTCAATTCAAATATTTACCATCATTTTATTGGTTGTGTCATCTTCATAATCAAATATTAAACATTGTTGAATTTTTTTTGAGACTGATCATGGGAAAGGAGAGCATGATGGTGCAGGGGCATGTATAAAATGAGCACTTCGAAGGTATTAGATGAACCATTATGTTGGTCGATTTGTATCTGTTGATCGAGTTGTTCAATGGTTCCAAGAATCTCTAAGATACAAACATAATCCATCAAGGGATGTGTGCAGGTGTGTGTATACAAATGTTTTACATGTATTCAAGTCTAGTTTATCAATAATTTGTCAAGTTAACACACACACACACACACACATATTGACATTCATTTACTTTTAATAAATTATTCTTGAAATGTGCATGTATTTTTGGCATATTGGAATCCAAGATGTAGATAGATCAATCTGATATGCAACCAATACAATACATAGGACTCATAAATTACATTCAATTAAGACAAAATCCTACCAAAATGTGTATGTGCTTGACAAAAGGAATGCATCTTGTTTTTGTTCAATTTGCATAGAGGACACATAATGTGACGAGATTTGTGAAAATTAAATGGAAAAATATGTTAAAACTTGGGAATATACATAATTAATGCAAAGGGGATAATGCCACTTGCAATCTTAGAGGAGATGGAATCAAATGACACTACAATGTCAACTAATGGTGTTAAAGTTTTTGATCTTGTTAGAGAAGCTAAAATGAGCTGTACAATTCTTCAAAAATAGTTTTTTATGTTTAAATAGTACAAAATTGTGCATGTTGATCTAACAATTTGTTTGTTGGCATATGGGGCCTTATTTGCAGGGGATGTGTTTTTTGTGGTTGCACCTGTAGACAATGATGAAAACGTTAAATATTATTTGATGTAGTGCACATAAAGAAAGATGAAGTTATTGGAGAATTAAATGATAATGGTTTTATATATGAAAGAGGATCCATCATACTGAAAGGCTATTTTCTTCAAGAAACCCATGAAACCGAAATTCATGTTCATTCATACACTGTCAATATAGTCATTTGGTATGTGCAACACACATAAAGTTAGTAGAGGTTCAATCAAAGAAAAAATCGAAAGTTAGAAAATGGAAAATGACAAAAGCAAATCATGAATGAATAATTAAAGATGGTATACTAATTTCCTTCCAAATCTTCAAAATGAAATGGTGATATGAAATTTTGAATTAATATTACACATGAATTTTTATACCAATGGAATCCTTAAATGAGAGAACTAGATCTTCAACCAAGTTTATTGAATTCGGGAAATGAACTTTATCCTCGACAATGATGCCAATTTGTTATCTCTTAGAAATTCTATCGACTATCACCTCACCTCAATAGAAACCCCTTTCACCTTAGGTCAACTCTCCTTTGGCATAAGGGGGTTTCCCTAATAATATTTTTTAAATTTGTGCTTTAAAACCAATCATAATTCCATATTTGAGAAATCATGAATTTATGATTTTATTTAGGTAAAAGAATGAGAAGAGAAGTAAGATCTAGTGCCTTGTCCTTTGGGAAAATGGAGTCAAAACTTAACTTGATGAAGAAGCTTATAATACAAGGCAAAAATTAACAAGTTATAAACATTACCATTTAAGTCAACCACATTGATGCATAAAACTAGTGAATTTTTTTTTTAGCAATGTCATTTCATATCCAACTCAAAATCAACCAATTTATGATATAATCATCAATGTAAAAAGAGTAGCCAACAATCATAAAAAGTGTGAGCGAACAATATCCTTTTATCTTCGTCAACAATTTTGGTTACATATAGGTTTTGCAAGGGTAAATACCTCTCGTCATAACCCTTTTCTAATATCTCGAAACAATGCACAAAAAAATGTAATAACCCTATAACAACATAAATATATCAGTTGAAGGAACATTATTTCACAACCCTAGCATATGGCCAACATCCCAACAAGATGAAAATTATTTCACCAATAACTCTTCCTTCCTTCTACTTAAACATGATCCCTTAGGTTAATGTTTTTATTTTGGTTTATTGAAAGGTACTTAATGTGTATGCGCTTGACTAGATCCCTTAGGTTAATGTTTTTATTTTGGTTTATTGAATTATGCAGAGAATTGAAATTCTCTATCAAGAATTGTATGACAGTCGGCCATGGCCATTGCTCAGTCGATCACTGTGATATTTTTTTTTAGTTAGGCATTTTTCCTATCATGTCCAAATAGTTACAGTTGCACTTGAATTTTGATAGCCACCTGTTCTGGTTTCCCAACTGTGGCAGGACAAGTCACAAACTCCTGAATTTGTAATAGCATGTATATCTATAAATATCAATATATAGTTACTTTTATTAAAAAAAAAAAAATACACCAATTATAAATCATAAATATTGAATTTCAAAATTTCATTTTTTTTTTAAATTAAATTTAATATATTAAAAACATTATAAAAACTTTGCAAAGTAAAAAAAATAAAATAAAATTCAAAAGTGAATAAACTTTGATTTGGGATCAATCGATCACTATATATAGTGTTGCTAGATGCAAATATAACAAGTGTTGCATGGCATAGTAGTCCCTGCTAGGTTGGAATGGGAATAAATGTGACCT
>ML785061.1:143052-165252 GCA_009831015.1 Picea engelmannii
AAAAAAAAAAAAAAAAAATAGTAGTAATGTTTGTTACATAGGTTCGTGGAAAAAAAACAAAAAAAATAGCATTCCCGAATTAGTTTTCTTTAAAACAAGGGCTCCTCGATAGAAAATAAATTGAAATTTATCAAATTATAGGTTCCTGGACAACATAAATTATACATACCAAATATGTAATTTTATAAAGTATATATTTATTTTTATACATACGAAATATGTACTTTTATAAAGTATGGAGATGAGATTTTATAGAGCATGCACGAAGCCGTCATTCTATACTTAGCCAGTTTTTGGATCGCAGGTTGTGAGGCTGGCAGGCTAAAAATTGGGCTTCAGTTGTTCCATGCCCTACAAATAGCAGCCAAAGTTTTGTGATATACAAATTGACAATTAGACTTGTAGACTATTTTAATTTTAAGGGCCTTGTGCCCCCAAAAATTAGCATTCCCGAATAAGTTTTCTTTGCATACATTTTACATACGCTCATGGAAAAAAAACACAAAAAAATAGTAGTAATGTCTGTTACATAGGTTCGTGGACAAAAGAATAAAAAAATTAGCATTCCCGAATTAGTTTTCTTTAAAACAAGGGCTCCTCGACAGAAGAAATCGAAATTTGTCAAATTATAGGTTCCTGGACAACATAAATTATACATACCAAATATGTAATTTTATAAAGTGGATATTTTATTTTATACATACGAAATATGTTCTTTTATAAAGTATTGGGATGAGATTTTATAGAGCATGCACAAAGCCCTCATTCCATACTTAGCCAGTTTTTGGATCGCAGGATCTCAAGCTGGCGGGCTGAAAATTGGGTCTCTGTTGTTTCGTGGCCTACAAAGAGCGCCGAGAGTTCCGCGATATACAAATTGACAAACGAATTTGCGAACTACTTGAATTTTAAGGTAAAGATGCAAGAAATGACATATTCTCTATATATGTGAGTAGAAAAAAAATAGTGAACACAATTTTTTGACATTTATATAAAAAAATAATAAAACGTTTTAAATATTTCTGGAAATTTAAAGAAACACACACACACACACACACACACACACACATGTCAAATATGCTATCTCAAATTTGAGTGATTGATTTATCTCATATTTAATTTTGAAAATGACCAAGCAGGAAAAAAATGCATCAGAAAAAAAGAGAATTGAAATAAAATCAACATAATGTCTTTAGATTCAACATAGTTGAAGATAAAAATGTAGAAGCACATAAATATATAAGGAGACAAAAGAATAGTTTTATTTAGAATAAATGAAAAAAATAATAGTTTGTTACATATTAGTTTGTTTTAAAACAAGGGCTCCTAGACACAGAAGAAATTGAAATTTATCAAATTATAGGTTCCTGGACACCATAAATTTAGCATACAATAGAATAATAAGAACTTCCTCCAAAAAAAGGATCTCCATAAATTTAACATACTATAGAATAGTAACAACGTGGTGAAAAAACATTTGAAAGGTTCTTGGATACACAAAGTTTAGCATATAATAGAATAGTAATAATGTGTGTTACATAGGTTCACAAAAATTTATAAAAAATTAACAATGTCTCTTACATATTTCTGGAAATTTAAATGTGTTTGTCATATAGACTAGGATTGGGGCTCTCACGGACCATAAAAAGAAATAGGTACAAGAATTAGGAATGTCGAAAGGAGAAGGACACGATGGTAGATAGGAAGACCTTAAAAGAAGAAATTGGAAGTTATGAGTCTTTGGTTACAGTTTTCTATTTAAAGAGGTAATAACTGGATTGATAAAGAAAACAAGATAACAATATAGACTTAAAATGGATTGATAAAGAAAAGAAGATGCCAATATAGACTTACTATGAAGATGATGCATTTTTTTTGTTGTGGTCGATGGTCAGTGGAGTCCTGTCGACCGACTGTTGCCATTCCTGGACGAGGTTGTCCATTCTCTATTGGAACCATTCTTCAATGTAGCTTCTCATGGGAGCCATGTTGATTTCATCCCAGATTTCTATGTCGTAAAGGTTGTTTTCTAATTTTCGTAGATCCATTGAAATACTATGCAGACTCTGTTCAATTTCTTCATTGTGTGCCGCATAGTCTAGTACCCAGCACTCGATCTCATCTAGACGATGTTCAACTATGCCGTGAAACTTTTCGAAAGACAACCCCTTTAAAATATCAAGTTGTTCATGGAAGGTTTCTTTGGTTATTGAAAAGTATTTGAGAATTAAGTTTGGGTCTTGAACCTCATTGGTACTTCCAGCTAAGTCTATTTGGATCAAGCTTGTGAATAAAAATTCCTTTTCTGATATGGCTTGTTTACATGATTCGACAATGAGCTCCCAGTTGTCAAATTTCTTTTTCCAGCATGATTTTACTTTTTTGGTCCACTTTGGGGAGGGGAGTTTCTCTTGTCTTATTTTCAGTTCCGATGTGTTAACGACATAGTTGGAAAAATGGGTGAGCACCTCTTCATAGAAATGATGATAATTTTTTAAACTCTCCTCCAAATGTTCGAGAAAATCATTTGCCTTCTTTCCGGGGGAAACTAAATTTTGCGATGTTTCCCAGGCTTCAGCAACTAGCTACATTCTTTTGTTGATGTTATTTTCTACAAGGGATATAGATCATGCAAGGAGGGTAGAGGATACTTTAATATTGGCTGTAGTGGTAGTAGGCATGGTTTTTTCTAAAGGACTGGAAAATTCTGGGGTTGCAATGAAAGCCCGCTCAAATTCATTGAGGCGTTCTTTCACTCTAGCATTTTCCACTTCAATTCCTCCAATCGAATCATGAAGAGAATCACCGATTACTTGGTGAAATAAGGAGATTTGGGATGATTAAATTTACCTAAAGTTAATCTCTGTGTGAGATTTGCCTTTCCTATTTGTTATATCTCTCTTTTCAATGACCATACTTTTAGATTGGCTGTCAAAAATAACACTCTGGAATACTAAGGATTCATCTTCGTAAAAAATTTCGGTCTCATCTATTTCCACTGCGGACGACCCAATTTTGTGCATGTGCTCAGTTTCAATTTAAAATTGCACATGTTCACTTTCAATTTTGGGTTCGTCAGCCTGTCCTGCATTGTTTTTTCTCTTCTTCGTCGGTGGAATTTTGTGAGAACTATCAATTTTCATGCGAGGAGGGTTCTTACTCCTCCTCCGTTCGAAGATTTCTGGGTTGATTTCTTATTGGGGTGGGCCATTGAAGTGATGCTCCGTTATGTCATGCTCTTGGGAGTGCTGGCAGAGGACTGGGCATTCTTCTCACTGGATACTTTTCCCTGTTGTCTATACAATTCAGTTACACTTTGCAATGTGTGTGTGTCACAATCGCCAGAAGAAGGATTGTTGTTGTCACACTTCCCGTCTTTGGTGAGGTGTCTATGGATAAAAGCGCTGTTAAAGCCAATTGCCAGTAAATTTTCTCGAAAAATTCCATCAGGGTCGAACCCTTTTAGCCTTTCAGCATACATTAGGTTGAATTTATTGAAATGGCTGGAAAATTCATCAATCTTGTTGACGTTTCTGGAGACATAGTCTCTGACTTTTCAGGGCATAGGTATGAACTGTTTTTTTTTCTTGTCATGGAAAAAATGCAACCAGTGGTTGTATTGCCTTGTTATTTCTGCAACAAACATCTTGTCTGTGATGTGGCATGGAAGGAAAGTAGGATTTTCCATGGAGCCAAATACCATGAGTACACTATGATTTTCCTTTTGTTCAAGTGTTCCCTTCCTATTCAAAAACCTGCTTGCCTGGCCAAACATCCACGAAGCATCCTTCCCTAACAAAAAATCTTTGAATACTGAGACAAGGACATTAAAAAATTCATAATAATAATGGGAGGCCTTGTGCCTCCATAGGGCCTGGTACTAGAATGTTACTGGATTGAATCCATAGTTTATTTTATTGGAAAGAGAAAGTTTTGGAAACAGACAATAATGCACTATTGCAAAAATCAAGTACGATAACATATAAAAATTATTCAATTCCTTGAATCGTGACAACTGGGAAGAGATCTCAATCAAAATTAACTTCCCCCAATCGAAAATTAATTGTTCCTTGACTGTGAAGTACAAAATATAAATAATTATATGGGAAATGATTGATGTGGATGCCTGTCCCGTTATTCTTGTAAACATCCAAGAAATTTCCCAGAATGGATTTCTAAAGGAGCTTACCTGCAACTTTGTGATATCTTCAGGAACTATTGTTGGGTCTTCGAATAACTCGGCTAATATTTCCAACCCATCATCATGTTTTTCTAGGAACTGATTGTTGTCTTGTCCTCTGAACGTCAATGTTGGCTCCAACAATTTTAACATCTTGTGGAAGACCTGAGTTGACAAAGAAACAAGAGAATGGTCACATAGTGGAATAATTCTTTGGCTTGGAATACATTTTTTGGTGCACCAAGAGACCACCTCCTTAAAGTCAAAAACCTCAGGGACATAGCCTGCACGAGCGATTCCAGAGCTCCAAATCACTTCCTTGTGGGAAGAATGGGATAAATAGTAAAAGTATGCCTTGGACCACTGGAATTTCTGGTCCTCATGTCTGAAGATATTTACTGTATCTCCACAAAACTATTGTCGACCTACTGCCATAAGTTTACAAGAATGTTTGTTTCCTCTAGATGATGAATGAAATGGAAAGTTGGAAGGGATAATATAACCCTATGCAAATCTTGGTGCAATGCGTGTGAATGGGAGATCTCCTCGAGACTTTCGTTCATTAATGACAGCTTGACGGGTGTTGTATGATGCATTCTTAACATTAAAAACTAGTAATTGCATACATAGAAATGAGAACATGGTAGATACGACAATGAGCGATTAAACATTCTAGATTGATTGAATGGGACAACACAAGGATGTGTGTTCGAGATGAACAATCGGAAGGGACAAAATAACTCTCCGCAGATCTTGATTTAATGTGTAATAATGGGAGATCTCCTCGAGCGTTTCGCTCATTAATGACAATGTTGACAATTCCTGCATGATGAGTTGTTACCATGAAAGGCTTCTGATTGCATAATAAGAAAGTACGGAGGTCGCTGACACGGGAAAAAGCAGCTTCAAAACAGGGTTAGAAGGTACAACTGTTATAGGTGAGGGTGCGAGGGTCAAATTGTATGTCTCGAAAGTTTTTGACTGCAATACACGTAACACTGAAGAGGGTATGATAGGACAATCCAGAGGGCAATTTGTATATCACTAGTAAGAGCATAACTAATGTATATCAGGAAGGAAAGGAAGTTAGTGGTGATGGAAGGCAACGACAGATAGTTTGAAACATTTGTGAGCCATAGTAGAGTGAAGCTTGCGAGTTTGAGGAGTCTGGGATGGAATTGTAGATCACTAAAGTTTTTGAGTGCACGATGTATAGCACAGAACAAGTAGAAACAGAGTTGGAAAATTCCAACCCAACAATTGCGGCCATAAAATTGGCTAAGTATAGAAAGGAACAACGGTCCGTCGGATTCGTCATGTGAGGATATAGATGGAGATGAAGATATGTCAGCCCACCAATGCTGGAACCTGTGATCATAGAAAAACGAGTAAGTGTATAACAACAAAGAGATAATACATGGGAAGAAAAAAAGGGAAAAAGGACTAAGGAGTTCGCGGTGGAATTGTAAATCAAGAAAATTTTGAATGCAATATGTATATCACGGAAGAAGAAGCAGAGTCTGAATGTGGCAACCCGAAACAGTGACTAAGAACTGGAGATTTCGTGAACCCGTCAACACGAGGATTCAAAATAGACTGACAAGGTCTCCCCAGAAGATGTGAGGTCCTAACCGTCAAATTGTATCATTCAGAACCTTTGAATACATAATCTGTAACATGAAAGAGGGAACGATGTTGGAACCCGGTAGTCAATTTGTATATTTCCGAGGGGTCAATGCGAACTGTTTCGTATCATTGTATGTAGTTGTCACTAGCAAGAGTCACTAGTAAGATAATAACTAATGTATATTAGGAAGGACAAGAAGTTAGTGGGGATGGAAGGCAGTGACAGATACTTTGAAACATTTGTGAACCACGGTAGAGTGAATATTGCGAGTTCGTGGAGTCCACGGTGGAATTTTAGAGCACAAAAGTTTTGACTGCAAGATGTACATCACAGAACAAGAAGCAACAGAGTTTGAAACTGCCTAAAATTGGCTAAGTATGGAAAGCAACAACGGTCGGTCAGATTTTCCATGTGATTATATAGATGGAGATAAAGATATGTCAGCCTGCCAACACTAGAACCCACGATCATAGAAAGATGACTAAGTATATAACCAGAAAGCCATAATACACGGGAAGAAGAAAAGGGAAAAAGGACTAAGGAGTTTGCGGTGGAATTGTATATCACTGGAATTTTGAGTACACGATGTGAAACAGGTAGTCAATTTGTATATTGCAAAGTGATGGATGCCAACTGTTTCATACGATTGTGTTCATTTTTCACTAGTAAGAGCACAACCAATGTATATTAGGAATGACAGGAAGTTAGTGGGGATGGAACACAGCGATAGATAATTTGAAACATTTTTGAATTGTGGTAGAATGAAGCTTGCGATTTCGATGAATCTGTGGTGGAATTGTAGATAATGGAAGTTTTGAGTTCAATATGTATATCACGGAACAAGAAGAAAGAGAGTTCGAAAGTGCCAACCCGACAAGCGCGGACATAAAATTTCCTAAGTATGGAAAGGAACAACAGTGGATCAGATTCGTCATGTGAAGATATAGATGGAAATGAAGATATGTCAGCCCGAAAACGCTGGAACCTGTGATCATAGAAAGGCGACAAAGTATATAAACATAAGGTGATAACACACTGGAAGAAGAAAAGGGAAAAAGGGCTGAGTGCATGGTGGAATTGTAGAGAGAGGAAATTTCGAGTGCAAGATGTATATTATGGAACAAGAACCAATAGAGTTCAAAAGCGGCAACCCAAAATAGTTCCCAAGAATTGGACATTTTGTGAACCCCGCAACAGGAGGATCCAAAACAAGTTGACAAGGTCTCTCCAGAAGATGTGCGGCCCTGACGTTAAAATTGTATCACTCAAAACATTTCAATGCATAGTTTGTAACATGGAAGAGAGGACGATGTTGGAATCCGGTAGTCACTTTGTATATTGTGGAGGATTTTATGCCAACTGTTTCATACCAGTGTGTCCAGGTGTCACTAGTAAGAGCTAATTTAGTGTTGAAAATAATGTTTTCAAACACTGTTAGATAGTTGATAGGGATTGCCATCTGTAAACAATGGCAAATTGCGTAAGTATGGAAAGAAATAGTGGTCGATCGGATTCGTCATGTGAGGATATAGATGGAAATGAAGATATGTTGACCCGACAACGCTGGAACCCGCGATCATAGAAAGGAGACAAAGTATATAACTAGAAGGCGATAACACACAGGAAGAATAAAAGGGAAAAAGGGCTGAGTGCATGGTGGAATTGTAGAGATTGGACATTTCGAGGGAAAGATGTATATTAAGGAACAAGAACCAGCAGAGTTTGAAAGTGGCAACCCGAAACAGTTTCCAATAATTGGAAATTTTGTGAACTCGAAAACAAGAGGATCCAAACAAGATGACAAGGTCTCTCCAAAAGACAGGAGGCCCCGACGTTCAAATTGTATCGTTTGGAACAATTGAATGCATAATCTGTAACATGGAAGAGTAGACAATGTCAGAATCCAATAGTCAATCTGTATATTGAGGAGGATGTGATGCCAACTGTTTCATACCAGTATGTCCAGTTGTCACTAGTAAGAGCTAATTTAGTATTGGAAATAATGTTTTCAAATACTGTTAGATAGTTGATAGGGATTACCATCCGTAAACAATGGAAATATCGACCCCTCCAACCCTGGATTCCATCTGTGAATTTGTATATCGCGGAACTGTGAGCACTATTTGGAGGACACGGAACAATAGAAGTGCAATGTTGATCCAACCAACCCGCAGGTCCGCTTGTCAATTTGTATATCATGGAATTTTGGGTTCTATTTGTAGGGAAAGGAACAATAGAGGCCCAATTTTGAACCTGCCCCCCCGAGAACCCACGATCCAAAAAGTGGTTACGTATGGAATGAAAAATCCGCACATGCTCTATAAAATCTCATGTTCATAATTTATAGTCCAATAATACATGGGAAGAAGAAAAGGAAAAAAGGACGAAGGAGTCCCCGGTGGAATTGTAGATCACGAAAATTTTGAGTGGAAAATGTCTCTCACGGAACAAGAAGAAGCATAGTTCGAAAGCACCAACCCGGCAACCGCGAGAATAAAGTTGACTAGATATGAAAATGAACAATGGTTGGTCGAATTCATCATGTGAGGATATAGATGGAGATAAAGATATGTCAACACGCCAACGTTGGAACCTATGATCATAGAAAGACGACTATGTATATAACTAGAAATGGATAATACATAGGAAGAAGACAAGGTCTCTCCAAAAGACGCATCGCCTCAACGTTCAAATTCTATCGCTCGAAACATTTCAAGGCATAATCTGTGACACAGAAGAGCAGACGATGTCAGAATCCGCTAGTCAATTTGTATATTGCAGAGGGTGTGATTCCAACTATTTTGTACTAGTGTGTCCAATTGTCACTAGTAAGAGCTAATTTAGTATTGAGAATAATGTTTCTAGATACTGTTAGATAGTTGATAGGGATTTCCATCCATAAACAATGGAAATCTTGACCCCACCAACCCTGGAGTCCATCTGTCAATTTCTATATTGCGGAACTGCGACCACTGTTTGGAGGACACATAACAATAGAAGTGAAATGCTGAGTCAGGCAACCCATAGGTCTACTTTTCAATTTGTATATTGCGGAATTCTGGGTGCTATTTGTAGGGCACAACACAATGGAGGCCCAATTTTGAGCCCGCCCGCCCGAGAGCCCACGATACAAAAAGTGGCTACATATGGAATGCAAAATCCAGACATGATATATAAAATATCATGTCCATACTTTATAGTCTCATAATACAAGGGAAGAAAAAAAGGGAAAAAGGATGGGGGAATCCATGGTGGAATTGTAGAGCACAAACATTTTTAGTGGAAAATGTATCTCATGGAACAAGAAGTAGCATCTTTCAAAAGTGCGAACCCGACAATTGTGGGCATAAAATTGACTAAATAGGAAAATGAACAATGGTTGGTCGAATTCATCATGCGAGGATATAGATGGAGATAAAGATATGTCAACATGCCAATGTTGGAACCAACGATCATAGAAAGGTGACTAAGTATATAACTAGAAAGGGATAATACACGGGAATAAGACAAGGTCTCTCCAGAAGACGCGTAACAATGTTTATTAATGACAATGTTTTCGAATCCCTGGGGGGTTCTCACTAGTAAAAGAATAAACTGCAGATCATTGAACTTCTTTGGCTTCAACATGTATATGATGAAATAGGGGGACATAGGTGCTGGATACTGTCAACCCAGGGCCTGGTGGCCAGATAATTGGCTAAGTATTGGCCAAGAGAAAAGTTTGATATCTATTTCAGTAGTATTCATACTAATATGTATTAATGAAAAAAGTTTTGATATTTATTTGAATAGTATTCATACTAATATATATTAATGGATTGTTTCTGTTTCAAATGCAAAGGATTTCCAAATTTCCAGGATGCTATTCGGTTCACAAATTTCGTTGAAACCATGAAAGTTTTGAGCGCAAGATGTATATAATGCAACAAGAAACATGAATTTGCATTCTGTTTTCAATGAGATAAATTCCTTATCATCTATTCATCTTGTATTTCTGGCAACAACATGAACAAACGTCAACTCACCATAAACATTAATATCTAAATTGAATTAAATGTAGTCAAAATTTGGTGTGATTTAACTAAGCAAGGCAACTTCAGCCGTTCCTTTATTAATGCCAAGATTTTCCAACCACTGGTGAGTTATGACTAGTTAAAGCATAAATTGAAGATCACATAAGTTCTTTGCCTGCAAGATGTATATGATGGAACAGGGAACATAGTTTTTTCAATACCGCAAACCCGGGACCCGACGGGTAGATAATTTCCTAACTTTTGCCCAAGAGGAAGTTTTTATATTTACTCCAATTGTACTCATATTAATATATATGCATGGATATTATCAAATAGAAGAAGATGCAATATATGCAAGATATTGAACAGGAACATTGCGTCAATACTTGAGCTGCCTTATTTTAAGTCATTAATGCATTCTATTTACGGGACTCGAAGAATGAAAGAAGGACGGGTCATCCAATTTCTTTATTTAAGTATAGGGCCATCGCCACATAAGTATGGCCTATGAAAAAATTAATCTTCAATGTAAAATGAAAGAAACGAACAGAGCAACCTTTATTTAAATTGAAGCACTGGGCAACAGAAAGAAAAGGATTGTCGTCCATGTTTAATGACACATAGGGAAAAAAGGCACAAAATAAAATGAAAATAAATACCATAGTTTGGAAAACACTATCAAAAAAATAAACCACAATTATTTTATATTAAAATAATATGGGCTACAAAATACAGGTAAGATTATTTGCCACAATGATTGCAATTTGGCCTGCCGCCGACCCCAAAAAAATATGTACATTGATGAAGTTTGTTCATAGTTTTCTTGATGATCAAATTCTTTATTCGCAAAAAATGAGTTGAATATCCATTGCGGGTCTTCGACTTAATTGGTACTGTGAACTAGATCTATCCCAGTTTTTTGAATACCTTGTCTCTTCCAAATATAACCTGCTTGCAATCGCTGGTTATTCAACATTCCATTCTTTGCCAACTATTAATTTCCCTCTGCCGTCGAAAACTTGGGGTTTAAGGTGCTTTCCTTGCAATGGTCCTGACCATTGACATTCAAGACAAATTAGAAATGTGATTCAGGCCAAATTAAAAGTTGAGAGAGTCATTTTATGTGCCATTAGCTACAGGATGGGAAAAATTTCAATTATGTTGTCACTGATATTCTCCCTGTATTTGATCATCTGTTTGGTCGAAAAGCCTACCTGAATATTTGTATGTTGAACTTATTTTCTTTATTACAGTAAAGTGGAAGGAACGTCTAAGCCAGCTGCAAAATGTTATTATGTTGAGGCCATGACTTCTTTGGGCACCACAGGTCTGGCAAGTGTATCAAATGGTGCAGATCACATCCAAATATATCTTTCGTCACAGCGGTGGAAGATATGGTGGCTAACAAAAAGGTATGGGATGTTCGAAGGCGACGTCAAATCTGTGGAGACTGCAACTACATCCAGAGGAAACCGAACAAAATTTGACAAAGAACATGGTTGTCTCTCAAGCCGACTACCAGACCCAGAAGTAGCTCAACAAGCTTTGAAATAGAAACTTTTGTAGTGATAATATGTCGTGTTATCCACCCATACAGTTTTTGTTACCCGCCTTTGGTTACATCCGCAAATGAAGCCATATTTCAGATCATTTACGAACATCGGAGACCATTTTTTCTAGGATCTGTAGAAATCGATACACTTGCCAAATATGTGTTGTTCGAAGAAACTATATACTTCAACGAAGAAGTATTTTTCATGTGACTTGAAAATCCATTACAACTCCCACCAAAAAAACAAATAAGTTCAACAAACCAATCTCAAGGCAAGCTTTTCAACCAACTAAAGCATCCAATACAGGGAGAACACCTACCAGAAGATACTTGTTCTTCACGTCACATAAAACTAGTCTCTCTTCTTTCATATGGGCCTCAATCACATCTCTAACTTGTCTTACATGTCCATGACCAAGAACATTAGAACGAAGGCACCGTAAAGCACAACTCTTTGATAATAGAGAGAAATGAAAATAAGTATTTAAAAGAAACGTTGGATGATCTTCCGTAGATTTTGTTTTAATTCATTTTAATGACAGATCTTCTCGATATTTTCACTTATTAATGCCAATCTTTTTGAATATGTACCCTGAATAGTGACTAATAACACATATGAACATTCCCATATCCGATCAGATTCTCAAATCTAACATCTAAGATATGAACAATATTAAAGAGGGACATGACATCAAGGCCTCTGTTGGTGAGACATTCATGGACTATGCCGAAGCTTTTAATAAAACTAAAAGAGGATTTTATTTTTTATTTATTTTTTATTTTTTTATTTTTTGCAAATTAAAAATGCAAGAAAAATAAATTACCAGATCCCATAATATTCGCCTATCTATTCATTTTAATTGGATATGTCCTCAAGCTTTCCGCTTATTAAATCCAATTTTTTCAAACCTGTGTGTTCCGTTATGACTTCTCAAAGCATAATTAATGTCTATTGGGAATGGAAAAAGGTAGCTGGGATGGAGGGGAGCGACAAATGCTTTTAAATTTTTTGAACCTGGAAAGGATTCAACCCGCCAAACTTTGAAAAATGGACTAAGTATGGAAAGGTAGGTATGATAGACAAACTCATTGTAGGTAGAGGCACAATTGTGAGTTCAAGGAGTGTGGGGTCGAATTGTAGAGAACGGAAGTTCTGGGTGCAAGATGTACACATTGAAAATGAGCTTCCATAGTTCGATAACACCTATCCTTGAATCCGCGTCCACAAAACTAGCTAAGTATGCAACCGAACGTCGGTCGGTCAGAACGACCACAGAAACGCGAGAAACTATAGAACCAGAAACACAATTTACAAGAAGGAAAAAAAAGGGAAAGAACAACTATATCGCTCTCACAACAAAACTTACTCTCATAACTATGAAACCATAGTAAAACATAAACCATGGAAAAAACATCGCCAGGAATGCAATATAATTTCAAGCCGACAAACTCTGGTTCAACGTGTAAGAGGTGCAATTTAGATCGAGTGTAAATTTGTTTCTATGTTATTTTATCTCAATAGTATTGTATGGAGAGTCCACTGCAAAATAATGTAAGAAAAGATCCAACTGCGGATGAAAAATTCGAACATTGCAAACCCTTGACAAACAAGAACAAGCAACAAATAACAACCTAGTCAAGAAGCACCAAAAGGCCCAACTGCAGCCACAGGAGCTGAATCCTGCAAACTCGAACCAAACACCAATAAGCAACACATAGTGAACAAAGAAGAAAGGAGAAACCAATCCTCCAGGAATGACGCAGTTCCAATCGCGGTTGCACAACCCCAAACGTGCAAACTGAAACAACACTAACAAAAAAACAATAACAACAACAAAATCCAAATAAGAAATCAGTGGAGATGCAAAAACACAAGCATCAACCACTGAACCAACAATGCCGCTGAAGCATATAAATAAAAAAAGGAAGAAAATATATTATAACAAGCCTGCTAAGTAAACATTCAACACTGCCAAGCATGTTAGGTAAAAAGTATGTCATAAATGAAAACTCAAATCAAACAATAATAAGCAACACACAACGAACAAAGAAGCAAGCAGCGACTAGCCCACCAGGAATGACGCAGTTCCAATCGCAGTTGCACAATCCCAAACGTGCAAACTGCAACAACACGAACAAGCAAACAATAACAACAACAACAGCCAAATAAGAAATCAGTGGAGATGCAAAAAAAACAAGCATGAACCATTGAACCACCAATGCCATTAAAGCATATAAATAAATAAAAATGGAAGAAAATGTTTTGTAACGAGCCTGCTAAGTAAACATTCAACACTGCCAACCGTGTTAGGTAAAAAGTATGTTAGAAATTCTCTGTAAACATTTAAGAAAAGAATGCAATGTGACAACTCCTTGACGTATCCCGATTTTTTTTTTTATAATTTACGTAACAATAGTTCCAACAATGGAGAATGTATTCGAAGGCCAAACTTTGGATATGACAACATATCAAACATTTCCATAAATTTAGCTAGTAGAAAATGCTAAACCAAACATTCGAACTAATGCTAGCATTAATACACCTTCGATCAATGCATAAGAAAATATATGATTTAAAAGGACCATTTACGATCAAATACTTTGGATATGCCAATATATATAACATCGAGAATAACAAAGCCGACAATAAGGCCTCCAATCCCTTGTCCAATCAGATCATGACAAATATGATACTTTTTAATATATAAAAATTTATGGGACTAATGTTTGATATGACAACATATCAAACATTTCCATAAATTTAGCTAGCAGAAAATGCTAAACCAAACATTCGAACTAATGATAGCATTAATACACCTTCGACCAAGGCATAGGAAAATATATGATTCAAAAAGACCATTTACGGTCAAATACTTTGGATATACCAACATATATAACATTGGGAATAACGAACCCAACAATAATACCTCCAATCCCTTGTCCAATTAGATCATGACAAATATGATACTTTTTATTATATAAAAATCCATCTTTTTAGTTCCCTCGTTCCAACAATAGATTATATGGAAATATTTGTGGTCAAAGGAAAAACTAATACGAGGTCAACGATTTATCGATCGCTATAGTCCCTCTGTGCCTACAACAGGGACTAATAATTGAAAGTTAATGTTATCTAAAATTAATGTTGTGATGCAACTATTAAAATATATGATATGTGATCAACATTATGGTCGTTTAGTTTTAATTTTTTCTATGTGTAACTATAAAGTTAATAAGTTTACAAAGTAATAAGTTTAAAAAGTTCTATTTAAAATATAAGTTTGTGTATTTGAAAATCATTAAAAAATAAATTATTCTTCTAAAGCTTATTATAAATGTTGTAATTTAAAACAATAAAAATTCAATTTTAAATACTTTACAACAAAAAAAAATATATATTAAGTCAAATCATATTATTTTTTTTCTAAATTAAAAAAAAAAAATTGTGTATTTGAAAATCAATAAAAAGTAAATTATTCTTCTAAATATTATTATAAATGTTATAATTTAAAATAATAAAAATTCAATTTTAAATACCACTACAACAACAAAATAAATATATATTAAGTCAAATCATATTATTATTTTTAAAATTTTTTAAAAATATATGATGATGATGATGATTAACGTCCACTAAGACCTAATTGGTATATCAGACCTTAAGAGGGTAAGTGATTACTTGTGATTCTTTAGAATTTTGTTTCTGTGCTCGAAAAACATTAAGAGAGCTTTCCAAGATCACCATACTTTTGTTGAGTTAAGAGGTTAGGAAGGTTGGTAGTGTGATCAATATTTTGAAAATGAGATCTAATATGGGTATATGCTGGACACTCTAAGAGAAATTGCTTTTCACCTTCAACCTTTTTAGTGTCACAAAGGTGACACACTATTTCATTCCATGGTGTTTTAGGAATTGACCAACGCCTAGTTTCACTATGGAGCTCATGAGAATTTGTTCTTATCTTAGCAATACTTATTTTTTTCTTTACACTTGGAAAAATAGATAGATAATTTTGATCTTCTAGGTTAGGGTTGATTACATCTTTATAATACCTTAATTTTATTTTTTCCTCTAACTCTTTATCACACCACATGTTTCCTTAAATTTTGATTTGACATTTTTTTTAATAGTATCTTTATTCTGCAAAATGGTTTCTTCCATGATTCCCCAATAGTTTAGCCAAGACCGAGCGTCTTTATGCCATCCTCACTTGAGTCGATGGTGGTTATGACTTGATTTTGAAGCAATTTTAGGTAGCCTCTTGTCTTCCATGTGGTTTAACTTGTTCTTATACATTAGGTATCTAGTCATAGCCATGCTCTCAATGGGGGAGATGATTGTTTCTACGAGGAGGATGGGATAGGGTGTATTTCCTTTCATTTTGAGATTATAGGTTATACAATTCTTGTGTATTTGCTCTATCTTTCTCCAGGATTCACGAGAGATACTACAACCCCATACTTCACATCCATAAAGAATAAAAGGTGTAACAAGGGTCTCAAAGAGGAGTTTCTTCTTATCCCAACTCTAAAGATTAGTTGATTTACAATTGTTTTCAAGCCCATAATAAGCTTTCCATCCCCCAACAATTCTTTTCTCAATGCCATAATTCCAATTAAGCTTGTGGTGAATATCAATTCCAAGATATTTGTATGAAGTCACTTCCTCCAAGTTGTTGTTTTCACATACAAAGGTATCATAAGGGATCTTATTGGATTTAATAATCACGACCTTAGTATTATCAGTATTAACAGTCATACCCATATTGGAGCAAAAATACTTGAGGATTATTAGTTGATTTTCAAGATCATGGGGACTCCTTTCCATAAGAACGATATCATCGACATAAGGAAGAAGATTGATGACTATACCTGTGAGAGTAGGGCCAACACAACCTGCTTTTTCCAAGCATTCTTCTAACTTATCAATGTATATGCCAAAAAGGGTAGGGGACAAGGAACAACCTTGTTTGACTCCGATATTGCAGTTAATCTCTTTTGACCAACCCTCAGTGTTTTTAAACTTAGCAATAACATTCTCATACATCCTTATTGCAGTAGCCCTCAACTCGAGAGGAACTTTTATATCTTCCAACCCATTCCAAAGGTTTTTCCTAGGAAGCATGTCAAAATATTTTCTAAAGTCAACAAAACAACAAAAAAGATTGGTTTTAGTATTGCGGAACTCCTCTGCAATGATCCTAAAGGTAACAATATGTTCCATAGTTGAATGATATCTCCTAAACCTGGCCTGGCCTTTAGCTCTTTTAGCGTGACTTTCTAGCCTAATGCTAATCTTTTTTTCCAAAATATTTCCATAAAGCTTGGCTAAAATAAGGCTAATCATAATGGTCCTATAATTAGAGGGAATGTTTTTATCCCCATTTTTAAAAATAGGAATAATGAGGCTTTGCATCCAGGGTTTAGGGAAGTCCTGTTTGACTGCTAAATTGAAGAGCTTGTGTGTGTGAGGGATAAGGATTGGCCCTCCAATTTTAAAAATTTCAGCTTGGTATCCTTCAATGTCCTTGGCTTTCCCTTTTGCGAGCCGCTTAATCCTGAACTCTATGTCATCTAAAGAAAAAACTTCTTCCTTTGTAGGGACAATAGGAATGGTGTCCATGGCATTAGGGAAGTCGTAAATATTTTTAACATAGGAATTCCAGCCTATTAAGGGAATCCTATTATTTTCTTTAGTATTGCGTTTTAGAATTTGGCTCCAGAACTTCTTAGGATCCAACTTGTACAGTTGTGAAAGTTGCTCTTTCCTTTTATTGATATAGTATCTTTTTTTTCTTTTAATTAGGGCTTTGTATGTATTGATCTTATCAAGTTTTAAGGGTTTATTATAAGCATCCCTAATGGATTTCCTAGCAATTTTACATTCTTTATCATACCAAGGGTTAGTTGTTCTATTATTCTTTTTATGGGACACCTCGAAAGATAACTTGTTAATAGAAGTGGAAAGGGTAGTTGTAAAATTATGATAGAGTTCTTCAATGTTTCCCTTATAAGTTAGGAGGTTCAATTTACTATTTAAATCCTTTAAGAAAATGCCAACTTCACTTTTGTCAAAGCGCAAATTCCTTTGATTATTAGAATTCTCTTCAATGGTGCTCCTATGCATGGAGAATTTTAGAGTTAGGGTTAAAGGTTTATGATCAAAGTCAGACTCATGGTCATTTAAAAGGTCAAAAGTTGTTATTTGGTTGGAAATGGGGATATCAGATATCACATAATCTACAACACTACTACCTAGCCCATGAATACAAGTCATTTGGTTGGAGTTTGGCCAATTCATTACTCCATTGCAAATTATTAGGTCTTGAGAGCTGCAAAGCTTGGCCAACTCAGTACCAAACAAATTCTCAATTAGGTCTTCAGAGCTTCTTTTGTAGCTATTAGATAAAACAAGGTTCTCATTTAGCCATAACGGATTATGGTTGGAGTCATCACTTAAAATATTATTTTGTTTAGTTGCAATCCTAGCATTAAAGTCTCCTAATAGGAGGATATTACCTTCATTTTTCAAATTATAAATATCTTCTTCTAAATTATTATAGGGACAATTTTTATCTAGATTACTTTTCTTATAAAAAGTATAATTAATAGGTTAAAAATAACAAATTACTTTATACATCTTCTTAGCATTGGTGTTTGAAATTTCTATCCAAATGTATTGATTAATATGGTCAATCTTATGAACTTGAATGTGAGGAGAAATGATTTTTCTAATATAACAAGATATGCCTCCTATCCCTCTACAATGGGATTTTTTGTTCCATGCCAACCACAAGACAAATCCTTCCATGTTAGGGACCTTAGACTCCTCATGTTCCCAAGTTTCAGCTAGACAGATAATATCAATATTACTCGAGATCCAACTTATCATAGGACCTTTGTGTCATGGAAAGCCATGAGAATTCCAACAAAAGATCCCAAGTGTCCCAAATTCCTATTTATTATTATCCTTCTGGTCTCTATCCCTAACAATAGTTTTTTCTATTTCTAATTATTGTTCATTTTCCTTCTTTCCTGGCTTCTTTTACCTTTTGAACTTCCTTCCTTAATTTAGCTTGGTCTTCATGAATGAGGTCGTCATTTATAAATATTCCTGACTCTTTTAAGCTTGGAGATTTACTAAATATGCTATATTTATGGTCATTACAACTTACTTTGACACTGATCAACCTATCTTTGTGATCAATTATTTTTCCTAGCCTCTTTAATTCTACGAATTAAGTTGTATCAATTTGTGATTTATTTTTTAATTCTTCTTTTCTAGCGTATCCTCCTCTTGTTGTTCTTTTATACCAAAATTTATGAGGTTCAAGGCTCTTTTGTTATGCTCATTGTCTAATTGGATTAACTTATTCATTTCCTCTTTGATGGGTTTGATATCCAATTTGTTTTCCATATTATTGAGGTTCAAATTGTTGGTTAGTTTTTCTTATAGCTCTTTAATCCTATCTCTCAAGTTGTGATTTTCTTCAACCCCTCCTTTTTGGGTTGATTGTTTATGTTTTTCCATTTCTTGAATTCTATCCTTCATTGTCTGCAATTCACTCTTGAACCTTAAGAATCTCTCCTCTATTTGAGTTTGAATGATATCTTTAATTTTTTTTATTAATCATTGCCTCTAGCTGTATTTGGAGATTTAAGTCTCTTTCTTCACTCCTTTTTTCTAATGTTTCTAACTCTATTTGGATTTTGGCATCTGTTTCTTCTCTTCTTCTTTTTTCTACTGATTCCATATAATCGTAAAGGATCTCTAGGGTGATTTTGGGGGACCTCCCCTTGTTAGGCTAAGTTTTTGGAATAGGTGGTGGAGTGCTCATATTGAGAAGAAGAGAAAAAAGATGTAACAATTATTATTATGGATTGACTTCATCTCTCAAATCAACTTTTACTTCTAAAACTTAAAATAAATAAATAAATAAAATATATTTAAATCTCTTTACCTAAAATTAAAATTGAATCAAAGTAAAAAGTGACTCACCTCATTTCAGGTGTCCGAATGCTCAACTCTTTGAAGAAGCCAAAACTAATTTATGAAAATGACAGAAAGTCCAGAGAAACTACAAAGATTATTCTCGGTAAAAAAGAAAAAATGCAGAGATTATTCCCGTTCAATACCCTAGATATATAATCTTAGAAATAAAATAT
This sequence comes from Picea engelmannii, assembly GCA_009831015.1. NCBI lineage: Eukaryota > Viridiplantae > Streptophyta > Pinopsida > Pinales > Pinaceae > Picea > Picea engelmannii. The sequence continues at coordinate 162,591 of ML785061.1, forward strand.
CTCCTAAAAAAATAAAAATAAATAAATAGACTAGTTTAAAACCCTAGGTATGTAATTTTAGAAATAAAATATCTCCTTAAAAAAAAAACAACATATTATTGGTGTTGAAAAGCCTAGATATATAATCTTAGAAATAAAATATCTACTTAAAAAAAATATATATATATATATTATTCCTTCAAAACGGCAGTTATTCTCATTCAAAAATAGTAGAAAAATATTATTCCCATTCAAAACAGCATAACTAAATTATAATTGAATCAAATCATATTATATTAAGTCAAATCATATTATTTTATTTTTAAATTTCTAATATTATTTATAGGTTTAAAATAATTATAAAGTTTAAAATTTTAAACTCATTTAAAATTTACAAATTTATTATAGCATAGTGTATAATTAATCCATTATGATAACTCTGTCAAAATAGACTCGGAAGCAGGCACACGGCAATCAAGCGGACTTTGTTTCCACGGGCAATTGTTATCACCATTGCCGACCATACATGCATGCATTTTTACAAGTTACATTCCTGCATTTCATCTGATTATTTTATTTAGGTTGTGAAGTGATATTGTTTTAGGATGTGAAGTTTGAAGTTTGTGAAGGAGACTTCTCTTATCACTGCGTGTCAAAGTTTTATTAGAATTGGTTAAAAATAAAGCCATTATATTATAATATAAATTTTATTTTTATTTTCACTATACAAGCTATTCTGTTATAAATTTTAAATTATATATCCAAGCTATTTTGTTATACATTTTAAATTATATTTTCAGTGTAGTGTAGTTGTTAGTCTTTGTATTTTTTCTATTAATTGTATTTATGTGAAAAACTCAACATATTAAAGAGTTCTATCTATTTTCCTTTACGGCTATTGCAATTTTCTTTTATATACTTTATTTATATGGATAACATACTTTAGAACTTAGCATATATTTATATTCATTATTTTAGCTTTAAGGAATATTAATATAATATTTTATAGGGATTAAGTCTCTTAGCTTAGCCTTTTTCTAGTCTTTTAGTTCTTTATCTCATTTCAGTGGAGTTTAACATTCTATACTCATTTGTGAGTGGCTTTGCTATGTATTTTAATAATAATGATATGGGTGTTTACATATTACAAAAACATTTAAATCTTGTTGTATTGTGTTAATTTTAAGATTTGTCTATAGGTTATATATTTAATTACTTAGGCCATCTCTAAAAACTACAACTAGTGGACCCTCATTCATTCAACAACCAATTTATTAACACTCTTCATTTGAAATATTATCTAAATAAATAACCACATTAATAAGTGTATAAACTCATTTTTTTTGGAAAATTATTTTCTAAATTTGGTAGAAATTTTGTAAAAAGTTATAGTTTCACTTCGTTGATGGGAGCTTTGACCATGAATCTTTGTTTTTAATATTAATATCTACAATATGTGTTATTATTAATAAATTATTTTGGAGAATATGATGATATTAAACTATTGTAGAAACTAAATTTAATGAGAATCTATGGTGTGATAAAGAATTAGAAGACAAAAGAAAATTAAGATATTATAAGGAGGTGGTTAACCCTAACCTTGGAAATCAAAAGTGTCTCTCTCTTTTGACTAGCATAAAGAAGATAATCAATATTGCTAAAATAAGAACTAATTCTCATGAGCTTTATAGTAAAACTGGGCCTTTCTTCTAGAATGCTTGCATATACCCAAATTACATCCTAATTTTGAAGATGAAAACAATTTATCCTAGAATGCCTTCCATATAAAACTTTAGTAATCTTTGGTCTCAGTAAAAGTTAACCATCATCATCATCATATATACAGATACACACATTAACTTTTATAAATAGTTTTACACATTTAAGTAATATATTATTACAAGTTTCAAGTGTTTTATAAATACTTTAATTTTTCACTTTGAAATGTATATAACTATTGTTCTAAAACATTTCTAAGAGACAAGTATAAACATCTTTGTTGCTAATTTCACAATAACATAATTTACATTCTAAATATTTATTAAACATTTAAACTTTTAGCATTGTTATAAAGAGTGACAACCCCATTAAACTATTACATTACTCTATTTAATAAATTATGTTAATGTCATTGTAAAAAAATTACACTATTTAATTAATATTTTAATATTTAAATGGAAATTTTACTAAACAAATATTTTAATTTTATTATTGTAAATGTACTTAATTATGTTAGGTTATCTTTGTTTAATTAACAATTTTTTTTTTTTTAAATTCATAAAATAAAATATAAAATAAAATAAAATAAAAACAACATGATAAAAATAATATATAGACAAAAGTTAATTTCAACCATGAATAAATAATAAAAATATTATCATAAATATCAAAATCTTAATCTTGAAAAAGCTTTCTTCAATAATTAATAAAAATAATATCATAATTATCAAAATATTTAATAATGACATGGACCATATTCCAATAAAATAGAGATTGGATTATTCCAATAAAATAGAGATTGGATGCTTTGCAGCTATGTACTATTTATAGTGACATGAACCATATTCCAATAATCTCTTTTTTACTATTAAGAAAAATCTAAAATCTAAAATGAAATACGTGTGATGAAATGAGAAACTGAACATGTCAAAATACAGGTAGTTCAGAATAAATTATGAGAATT
>ML785061.1:171473-182774 GCA_009831015.1 Picea engelmannii
GAGAGATCAAAGTATAATGAGGGTTCGCTAGCTAACAAACTTCTTGAAGAGAGTCAAAACAATCGCGAGTTTGTCGTGAATATCTTGTCTCTGTAACGAGTCTAGATGTTTCCATGGAGGCGCGTTTGCTCCGTGGATCGACCCTGGGATTACCCTACAAACCAAAGGTAACATGTGTAATATCAATAACCCAACAACAAACCATTACAAGCATGAGTTCCTGTGAGAAAAGAGATAACTGTCGATACCAGAGAACTGTTTCCATAGAGAACGAAAAAAAGTAAATTCTGGTAATGTTGGCATAGAGAAATTGTTAACAATGTGCTTAGACCGATCACAATAAGCTTCCACGAAGGATAGTGACAGAGGGGTTTTTCAGCAAGAACCCTCAAAGGTTTGGTAATCCGGATGAGGCCAACAAAGTTTTGGTGATTCATTTGTTTTGCATTAACACCACACTACATCTATTGTAGTGGTTGTCAACCTTTACTGTAGTTGATGTCGACCTCTACACTAGATTTATGCCACTTGTCATTAGGAAGAGTTGGGCACGAGTGGAGTAGGTTTATGTAACAGTCGAGGCACTAACGTGGAAGGAAGATGGTGGGTGGTTTGTATGCCTGCGTTTATGATAGGGGTTAGTGTGATCTACACATCATTTAGACAAGGAATTTTCCACAGATCAAAGTTAATGTGGATATTATGGCAGTCACAATCACCATGAGTTGGGGAGACAACGAAATCGTAAGGGGCTTCATGGGTCTAAGTGGAGGTGAACCAGGATAGAGAGCTTTAAAAAGGGTAAGATAGTTATCCTTGTAACGAAGTGGGTTCTAAATTTAGAATCATATATATATATATATATATATATATACTTAAGTTTGGTAAAAAGAAATGATATGAAAGTGTTTATGGTAAGCATAGCCACTCTGTATAAAAACACTCGGTATACCTGTATATTTATATGTGTGTATGCACCACTTCAATTTGAAAAATATAATCTTGAAGGAGTCTTGAGACCAATAAGTTCCTGGACATTGGAAAGAAACATACGACTTAGACAGATTAACAAATCTAATTACATGTATACCTTGAGAGATTGAGTAGACACTTCGACGAGTGTAGTCTCTTGAGACTCTAACCTGTCACGTAAAAGTAAAAAGGATATATTTAAAGAGTAGTAATGTTCACCTTGTCACCAAACTATAATAATAACTTCGACAATGATGAAACAATGACGAGAAATCGAGTCTTAATGTTTAATGTTTAATAATGTTATTTTTTTTTTTATTCAGTTGGGGTGATGCTACATGGATGTGAAGGTCAATTTAAATATTCACAATAATTTTATTGGTTGTGTCATCTTCATAATAAAACATTAAACATTGTTGGAATTTTTTCGAGATTGGTCATGGGAAAATAGAGCATGACCGTGCAGGGGCATGTGTAAAATGAGCACTTCCAAGGTATTAGATGAACCATTGTGCTGGTTGATTTGTATCTTTTGATCGAGTTGTTCAATGGTTCCAAGCATCTCTAAGCTACGAACATAATCCATCAAGGGATGTGTGCATGTGTGTGTATACACATGTTTTACATGTATTCAAGTCTAGTTTTTCAATAATTTGTCAAGTTAACACACACACACACACACACATATATTTATTTATTTATTGACATTCATTTACTTTTAATAAATTATTCTTTAACTGTGCATGTATTTTTGGCATATTGGAATCCAAGATGTAGATAGATCAATCCGATATAAAGCCAATACAATACATAAGACTCATAAATTACATTCAACTAAGACAAAATCCTACCAAAATATGTATGCGTTTGAAAAAAAGATTGGATCTTGTTTTTGTTCAATTTGCATAGAGAACACAGAATTTGATGAGATTTGTGAAAAAAAAATGGAAAAATATGTTAAAACTTGGGAACATACATAATTAATACAAAGGGGAAAATGCCACTTGCAAGATTAGAGGAGATGGAATCAAATGACACTACAGTGTCTACTAATGGTGATAGAGTTTTTTATCTTATTAGAGAAGGTAAAATGAAGTGTACAATTCTTCATTTTTTTTTTTTTTAATGTTTAAATAGTACAAAATTGTGCATGTTGATCTAACTGTTTGTTTGTTGGCATATGGGGCCTTATTTACACAGGAAGTATTTTTTGTGGTTGCACCTATAGACGATGATGAAAACGTTAAATATTATTTGATGCAATGCACATAAATAAAGATGAAGTTATTGGAGAATTATAATGATAATGGTTTTATATATCAAAGAGGATCCATCATACTGAAAGACTATTTTCTTCAAGAAACCCATGAAACCAAAAGTCATGGTCACTTTCTAGACTATCAGTCGGATTTCATAAGCTGTCAATATAGCCATTTGGTATGTGAAACAAACATAAAGTTAGTAAAGGTTCAATCAAATAAAAAATCAAAAGTTAGAAAATGGTAAATGACAAAAGCCAATCATGAATGAATAATTAAAGATGGTATACTGATTTCCTTCCAAATCTTCGAAATGAAATGGTGATATGAAATTTTGTATTAATATTACACATGCATTTTATACCAATGGAGTCCTTAAATGAGAGAACTAGATCTTCAACCAAGTTTATTGAATTCGGGAAATGATATTTATCCTCGACAACGATGCCAATTTGTTACCTTTTAGAAATTCTATCGACTATCACCTCACCTCAATAGAACGTCCTTTCACTTTAGGTCAACTCTCCTTTGGCATAAGGGGGTTTCCCTAATAAATTTGGTTTAATTTGTGCTTTAAAACCAATCATAATTCCATATTTGAAAAATCATGAATTTATGATTTTATTTAGGTAAAAGAATGAGAAGAGAAGTAATATCGAGTTCCTTGTCCTTTGGGAAAATGGAGTCAAAACTTAACTTGATGAAGAAGCTTAGAATGCAAGGTAAAAATAAAAAAGTTATAAACATTACCATTTAAGTCAACCAAATTGATGCATAAAACTAATGAATTTTTTTTAGCAATGTCATTTCATATTCAACTAAAAATCAACCAATTTATGATATAATCATCAATGTAAAAGGAGTAACCAACAATCATAAAAAGTATGAGCGAGCAACATCCTTTTATCTTCATCAACAATTTTGGTTACATATAGGGTTTGCAGGGGTAAATACCTCTCCTCATAACCCTTTTCTAATATCTTGAAACAACCCACAAAATATGTAGTTACCTTATAGCAACATAAATATATTAGTTGAATGAACATTATTTGACAACCTTAGAATAAATGTGTCCAACAACCCAATAAGATGAACATTATTTCACCAATAACTCTTCCTTCCTTCTACTTAAACATGCTAGTGTATTTATCCTTTTAGGGGATCTCTCCCCACTTGAACCTCTGATTTGCAAGTAGGAGTATATTTCCTTTTATTTCTTTTCTTCCAAGTAATTTACAACAAAATAATATTGAAAAGGATTAGAATACTTTAGATCCATTCTTCCTCCAAGGAATAATATTAAAATACAAGATTATGTACCTTTCAAGGACATTTGTTTATGGTGGCAAAGTGGTTATCATGTTTAAAAGCTCCAAAGAAACTAATCAAGCATTTGCATCTAACTAAGACAAAGTGAAAAACCATTTTTTAATGTACGCATAGGTGGTAGCAAAGGTTCAAACATGCTTTATTGGCTAGTTTCATGTCACCATGGGATGCATGTTTGGAGTACTATAAAAATAAACTTTAAACAAAACCTATAGAATTCAAGATGACGATGTCATCCATAAGGGTAAATATTTGTTGAAGGAAAGGAGAAAACTACTTTTTTATTTCATATTTTCGACTTATCTTCTTATAGGCTTACTCAAATTTCAAGTTTAGGCGCTTGTTGGATGTAGAATTAAATTTTGTATCCAACAAGTATCCACTTTTCATACTTTTGATAGAACCGCAATGAGATAAACTAGAAAACATGAAAAAACATGTTTATTTCTAATTTTTTCATGTATTTCCACTTTATTTTATGTAAAGGGAACCCACTTTACATAGTTTTGATACACCCACAAAGATAAACTAGAAATATATGAAAAAAACATGTTATTTCTAGTTTTTTCATGTATTTCTAATACTTTTAATAATTGTTTATTAAAAAATATTTTCAAAGTAAAGAAAATTTAATAATAGTAATATACCAATTATAAATCATAAATAGAATTTCAAAATTTCAATTTTTTTTTAATTAAATTTAATATAAAATATATTAAAAACATTATAAAAACTTCGCAAAGTAAAAAAAATCAAAATAATTAAAAGCAATAAACTTTGATTTGGGATCAATCAATCACTATATATATATAGTGATAATAGATGCAAATATAATAATATAATAATTGGAAGTTAATGTTATCTAAAATTAATGTTTTGATGAAACTATTAAATTACATGATATGTGATGAACATTATGGTCGTTTAATTTTAGGTTTTTCTATGTGTAACTATAAATTTAATAAGTTTAAAAAATTATATTTAAAATATTTGTGTATTTGAAAATCAATAAAAAAAAATAAAATTATTTTTCTAAATCTTTTTATAAATGCTGTAATTTAAAATAATGAAAATTCGACTTTAAATACCATTATAACAAAAAAAATATTAATTCAAATCATATTATTTTATTTTTAATTTTTTAATATGTTTATAAGTTTAAAATAATTATAAAGTTAAAAAATATTAAGTCAAATCATATTATTTTATTTTTAATTTTTTAATATGTTTATAAGTTTAAAATAATTATAAAGTTTATAATGTTATAATACACTCTTAAAAAATTAAAATTTTAAACATATTTAAAATTAACAAATTCATTTTAGTATAGTGTATAATTAATCCATTATGACAACTCTGTCAAAATAGATTGTGGGAAGTAGGCACACGGTTAGCAAGAAGACTTTGTTTTTACTGGAAATTGTTATCATTGTTGGGATTTGGTGACAACGAATTCCTCTAATGATGGATTTGGATCCTATTATTGTGGGTTGGTTGCAACTAAATAAACCAAGTTAGAATATGAATAGGGATTGCATTTAATAATCAGTTTCTTGTGTGAATGTATAAATACATGTAAGCCCGTAGAGGCAAGTGAGAAAGACGGAGTGAGAACTTGCAAGTCTCTTGTAATCTCCATGATCTGAATAATAATACAACCAATGCCTAGGCTTGGTGGATGTAGTCCAACATTTGGGTGAACCACGTGAAATCTCTGTATTCCTCATCTGTGTGATTGTTAGTTAATCATATGTGAATTGTGTTTTCCACATTTACAATTATAATAAGTGGTATCAGAGATGGAGGAGCATCAAATTCTCGAAAAAGCCGCAAGAGTGAAATCTGTGTGAGTGAAGTGCGTAGAGTTCAACATCGCCGCAGGTCCCTCCTCCAGAAAGATGCAACATCATACTAGTCAAGCTTCACGCATGTTTGAAAACTTGGAATCGTCGCGATCCAAGTGTATCGGGAGGTGCAAAGACTCTTTAATATCGCCCCACTCTAGTGGTAGCTAGAGGTGCAACTACTCCTCTTCAATATTCACATGTATTTTCTTTGGAAAAGTTTAAGGTGGATCGACTTTGTCTTATTGTGCATGACTTTGCAGTGAGGTAAATGTTTAAAACAAGTAAAGATGGTGGAGGAGTTAATTAAAAACAAAAATTATTTTTTAATTAAGAAGTCATGTGGGTGGATGTGTTTTTAAAAAGGTTTTTTTTTTATGGACTGATAAGTTTAAAAGGATTAAGTAAAGGTATAAGGAAAAAAGGTAAAAAGAGGGGTTAGTAAATTTTTTTATTTTTTATTATTAAACTTTTTTATTAAATCTTGTGGAATTTAAATCATTATTTTTCCACATTATTTTTTAAAGGGTTTTGGGTTTTTTTATAAGCAATGGATATTAGAAGTTTTTTATGCTAATGACTAAGATGAAGATTTCAAAGTTTGAAGTTGAAAAGTTCAGTGGTAAAAACAACTTTGAGCTCTGAAAGCTCAAGATGTGAGCTTTACTAGTGCAACAAGGGTTGCAAAAAGCATTGGTAGGCAAGTCAAAGAAACCAACAGCCATAAAAAATGAGGAATGAGAAGATATGGATGCAAAATCTCTTAATACCATTTGTTTATGTCTGGTGGATGGTGTTTTGTTTAATATTGTAGGAGAGGATACAACATCAGGCTTATGGAGCAAGTTGGAAAGTCTATACATGACAAAATCCTTGACGTGCAAGATCTACTTGAAGAGATAGTTGTATAGTTTACGGATGAAAGAAGGTACTAAAGTTGTTGACCATTCAAATACCTTCAATACCCTTATAGTTCAATTGACTAGTATGGAAGTTAAATTCAAAGATGGAGATAAGGCTATTACACTATTGTGTTCGTTGCCTGAGTCTTGGGATAATCTAGTCATCTCCATTAGCTTTAGCTCAATAGATGTTTTAGATTATGACTCTGTTGTGGGAGCTTTGTTGGATGAGGAGATGATGAGAAAATCTAGTCAAGAAACCTCAACTTCAGAGGTGATGATGTTCAGAGGTCAAACTAAAGAGAAGAATGAGACTTTTTTCTCAATCTAAGTCAAGACACAGAAAGGGTAAAGAAAAATGTTGGTACTTTGGAAAAAGAAGACATCTTAAGAAAGATTGTTGGAAGAGAAAGGAATCTGAGGAAAACTCTAGGAAGGAAGCAAATTTGGCTATAACAAATTCAGGTATGACTGATCAAGTTTTATGTGTTTCTAGTAATTTACAATATCAAGAAGAATGAAAGTTAGATTCAGGTGCCTCCCATCACATGTGCTCACATACAAATTGGTTCATTTCTTACCAATATGTTGATGAGGGTGTAGTGTTTATGGGAAATGGTATTCCATGTAAAATTATCAGGGTTGGCAGTATTAGAATCATGATGTTCGATGGTATTGTTAGGTAATTAACGGATGTTAGATATGTACTTGAGCTTAAATAAAATTTTATTTCATTGGGAGTGTTGGATTCTTGTGGATATAAGTATACAGGTTAAGGTGGAGCACTCACACTGTCAAAAGGTAGTTTATTAGTGATGAAGGCAACAAAGGTTGATAACCTTTATAAGCTGAAAGGGAGTAATGAAGTATCATTTGAAGTGACATATGTATCTTCTTGTTTATGGTAGAAGCATCAAGGTCATAAGAGAAAGAAAGAATTGTAGGCACTGGTAAGAGGTAAATCATTTCTAGACTTAAAATTTTTGTTTCTGAATTCCTGCTTGTTTTATATCTCTACAAGTTATGATGGTGGTATAAAGGGATGTTGTGTGTGGGATCCTACTTCTCACAAGGTCATCATTGGCAAATATATAGTATGTATGGAACAACCAAAAGGGTTGATTCAAGATCACAATGGTAAATTTGTTTGCATGCTAGATAATTCATTGTATGGCCTAATGGTACCAAGGCAAATATACAATAGGTTTGAATCCTTCATAGTGAGTCATAATTTTTCAAAGGGTAGGAATGACTATACAGTTTATAGTACATTCACAGTCTTGATGTTATTTGATGATGATATGCTCTATGCAAGACGAAGCATGGATAAAATCAGTAAGAAAATGACTCGGGTGGACAGGGCAATTCAGATGAGGGATCAAGGAGCAGTAAAACAAATTATGGGCATGGAAGTATACAAATATGGTAATGGTAAGCTGTGGTTGGAGTTCAGTATGATCATTGTAAAACCCGTTTTTATCCCTCTTGCTTTCCATTATAAGTTTTCTTCAATCATAGGTCATGTCTATAAAGAAGAAAAGGTTATGTCTCGTGTAATTTCAGTAGGAGGTCTTTTGTATGTGATGAAATGGTTAAGATCATATGTTTCACATGCTAATGATGTTGTTAGATACATGACACATTCATGTGTTGCAGTGAAATGGGTGCTTCAACTTTTGAGAAGCACAAATATCACTTATAATGGTTACACTGAGATAGTCTGTGATAATTGTAATGTATATTTTACAAGTGTCTTGGATAGAAGGAAATATTTCACTAAATATGTCTCACAACAGAGTTGTAGAAGACATGTTGGAGGTGGAGTGACCCCTCAGGAAATCCAAACTCCTACAAGTCACATAGGCGAGATCATGAAACCAATTTTATTAGAGAAGTTGTAGTGGTGCTTGGCTTCTCTTGGCTTGTAGAAAAGGTGATGAAAAAAAGGAAGGAGCAAGGTATCAGGTTAATTGTTGTGAACGAGGCGATTGTTGGGATTTTGTGACAACGAATTCCCCCAATGATGGATTTGGATCCTATTATTCTGCGTTGGTTGCAACTAAATAGACCAAGTTAGAATATGGATAGGGATTTCATTTAATAATCGGTTTCTTGTGTGAATGTATAAATCCATGTAAGCCAGTAGAGGCAAGTGAGACAGACGCAGTGAGAACTTGCAAGTCTGTTGTAATCTCCATGATCTAAATAATAAGACAACTGATACCTATGCTTGGTGGATGTAGCCCAACGTTTGGGTGAACCATGTGAAATCCCTGTGTTCCTCATCTATGTGATTGTTAATTAATCATATGTGAATTGTGTTTTCCACATTTACAATTCTAACAATCACCATTGGCGACCATACATGCATCCAATTTTACAAGTTATTTTCATGCATTTCATCTGATTATTTTATTTAGGTTGTGAAGTGATATTGTTTCAGGTTGTGACGTTTGTGAAGGACGCTTCTCTTATCAATGCATGTCAAAGCTTTATTAGAATTGGTTAAAAATTGAAGCCATTATATTATAATATAAATTTTATTTATATTTTCACTATGCAAGCTATTCTGTGATATATTTTAAATTATATTTTCACTGTAGTTGTTAGTCTTTTTAACAAATTGTATTTATGTGAAAAACCCAAAATATTAAACAGTTCTATCTATTTTCTTTTATGGCTATTGCAATGTTTTATTATATAATCTATTTATTTACATGGATAACATATTTTATAATTTAGGATATATTCATATTCATTATTTTAGCTTTAAGAAATACTAATATAATATTCCATTAGGAATAATCCCTCTATCTTAGCCCCTTCCTAGACTCTTAGCCCTGTTTCTCTTTCCAGTGGAGTTTAACATCCCATACTTATTTGTGGGTTGGTTTGCAATGTACTTTATTAATAATAATATGAGTGTTTACATATTACAAAAACATGCTCACTAGTCTTTAGCATCTCATAATCCTTTTGGCCTATAACAACCTGGCTCACCAACTTATTTAAATCATGCTAAACATTTAAATCTTGTTGTATTATGTTAATTTTAAGGTTTTCCTATAGGTTATATGTTCAATTACTTAGGTCATCTCTAAAAACTACAATAAGTGGACCCTCATTCATTCAACAACCAATTTATTAACACTCTTCATTTGAAATATTATCTAAATAAATAACCAATTGGAATAATATCTAAATAAATAACTAAGTTTTTTTTTTGTAAATAAAAGAGAACTATATGATATTCACATATTTACGTGTCAATACGAAAATAAGAGTCTGACACCTGTCCCACCACAACATGGAAACCAGGACATGTGGCCATCAAGCATATCTGTGACTGTAACTGAAAATGATTCCGACAAAGAAGATCAGAATGTTCTACTGTGCAGTGGCCATGGCCAAATGTCTTACATAGCTTGATAGATAATTTTAATTCTCTACAAAATTGACTAAAGCAAAAAGAAACCATAAAACCTGAGAGAGCTAGCTTGGACTCGATCGTCCCTGGGTGTTGTAGGCTGGGACAACTAATTGTCCACAGGTTGGACATCATTTTTTATCTAGAGTAGCCATCTTCGCGTCCATCAAGAGGTCTAAGCGCTATCCCAAGAAGTTCTAGATATGGGCACGTTCATCCATTTTTTTCCGTAGCTCGAAGATGAGCTGAAGGTGCTCCTCTGAAAATAAAATTGGGGTCAGAGGAGGTGGTTCCTTCGTCATATTTGTGTCCATTTATTTCGCTGCGTCCACTGCATCTGCTATGTCCACTATATCCCGTTATGTGTCCACCACTGCCATTTCTTTCAAGGGAGTGGTCACTTGCCAACTTTGAAGAATCTCTTCCTCCACCATGCAAGAACCAGTGCCATAGAAGTGGTCTAGAGAGTGGGTTGTTGGAGGGTCAATTTCATGGCTACGACTGAGCGGAGGGGCAAAATTCATGGGAGGGGGCATTTCTGCCATGAAAGGGTCGCTACCAATGTCAATGGTGGGAATTGGAGTGAGGGGATGGTTTTTCCTGAGGTGACTGGTGATAATGAGGGTGAGCTAGGAAGGGGGGAGATGATTGCGTCTGGTGTAGACACTGTAATACAATGGGCCTCGCCTGTACTTGGCTCACTCACTAGGCATGTTGCGATCTTGGATGAACAGAACCAAATAAGGCATGGGCAGACACATAGTGAAAAGGTTGTGGGAGATCCAAATAAGGTTGAGGAGTAGACAAGTGAAATTCCAAGGAGGAATGAGAGAACAATCTAACATCCCAGCTTCCATAAAACCTTGCGAGTGGATGTGGGAGGGAGACATGAAGGCCAAGGTGTCTGCAAGCCTGGTGCAAGTACACCCAGCTAGTTTTGCGCATGGCTCCCTTAATTTTCCTCAGAGTTCCCAGTGCATCTCCATTGAGTCGCAGTGAATTTGGGTCATTCGAGCGGGGGGGATGGGAGGTTGGCAATAGGGATTAATATCTCCCTGAGTTGCGTGGCACCTCCTGGATCCCACTTCCGTGTACTTGTCACCTCATCTGGGGAAATAAATGACTAAGTTAATCAGTGTATAAACTCAATATTTTTTTGGAAAATTCTTTTCAAAAATTGGTAGAAATTTTGTAAAGATTAATAGTTTCACCTAGTTGATGGGAGCTTTGACCATGGATCTTTGTTTTTAATATTAATATCTATAATATGTGTTATTATTAATACATTATTTTGGAGAATATCGATGATATTAAAAATATTGTAAATTTAAGGAGACTCTATGGTGTGATAAAGAATTAGAGGATAAAAGAAAATTAAGATATTATAAGGAGGTGGTTAACCCTAAGCTTGGAAATCAAAAGTGTATTTTTGTTTTGACTAGCATAAATAAGAGAATCAATATTGCTAAAATACAGACTAATTCTCATGAGCTTTATAGTAAAAGTGGGCATTCAGAGGGTTGAAGATGAAAAACACCTTCTCCTAGAATGCCCTAACACTTTCTCCT
>ML785061.1:185869-196196 GCA_009831015.1 Picea engelmannii
TTTTTTTTTTTTTTTTTTTTTTGGATATTGTTGTTTATTTTTTTAATTACTTGATGGCATTTTTAGCCACTCAGTTTATCCTAAAATGATACAGACAAACAATATTTTTATGTCTATTCTTGGGTGTGTGCATAAAGTTGGTGGTAAAAAAAGTGGCAAGAAGACGCACTCGCATGAACAGATGTGTTGTCTCAGAAATGGCACGTGTTCCTAAAGCTATACGTCCGGCAAAGCTCGAACCTCTACTCAGCTTGCCACTTAGGTTCTTCATCAAGAATGCATGCACATTCCTATGATATAACATTTTTAATGGGATGCGGGCCTAATTTGTGCTTATTTACACACATCCTGTGTTTTTAATCTCATTCAACAAATAGAGATGATGAGCTCTCTCAATATCTTGCAACTGTGTCTTATTCAAACCAAATGTTAATGCTAGAAGATGCTCTCCAACTGTTGGGAGGGCATGCCTAGCACATCTTAGTTATTGCAATGTTTTGTTTTGATTGGTAGGTGGATCAAGCAGGTTGAAATGATAAAGATATGGTAAAATTCCTCCAAAAATATACTCAAATGATCAACAACACTTCATATAGTTTGGGGCATTCACACTGAAGGCTAGATAAATAATGGATAGTGAGATTCAGAGGAGCATGGAACATATATGAATGCATAAGTCTCACATTCTGTTAACTCATACATTCACAAAGAAGATATTCAGATCTAAAATCATATTTAAATCTGAATCAAAACATGAATACAACTTACAAGAAACATGTAATTAAGAGTAAACTCATCACTATAATTGAAGCTGAATCTTTGGGAAAATCAACACATTGCAGAAATTTTCATTGCATTCAAATAAAACAGAAAAATGAGATACATAGATGCACAATCTGACCATCAGGATGTCTAAGTCCTTGAGTATGAAATGTTTCATACAATTAAACTCTTCCCTCATCTCTCAAGCCTTCAACCTCTTGTACTCGAACCCCAACTTCCTTCCAAGAGGAAGATCCCTCTCTTCTTTCACAATTATTGCTTAAATAGAAATTGCAATGCTTAATTGAGAGTAATCAATTCAAACTAAGATCCAAAACAAAGGGATATGATCCTAATCTATAGCATAAGATCATGATATAATCTCCAGGTTGAATGGATGAAGGTGGCACTTCTGTTGAATATGTGTTTTTGAGAAAATCGAATTCTAAACAATATGGAATAATCACTCTTAAAGCACCACCTGTATCTCCCAAACTATTCACTTTTTTGAGAAACAACATAGGAGGCACCTAGTTTGGTCCATTCCTGAAAAAACCCATGTTTTATTTTTTTGACATTAGATTCTATTTGCTTGAAAATAGTGCCGCAAGATGAACACAAAAAGTTACCTACAAACATTTCTTCATTTTTTTAACAAATATTGACCAAATGGTGCTCGTAATCTCCTTGATATCTCTGCATATTTGATGAGTTGAACAAGTGTAAATGATGATTAGGATAGCCAATGAAGTCATTCCACCTATTTACTATCACGGAATTCTACAAAATAATGAAAAAAATAGTGCTAACACTCGCTCCAACTGGGATGGTGTCCCCCATATGAGACACCAAGAACACACAAACCAATCCCTTCTTCCTTCATCAACCTGTAAGCCTGCTCTGCTCAATTAAAAACAACCATGTTGAAAAACCAAACTGCAAACTGAAAAGACTTTGTACCAGTGTCTCCTTTGGGCTTTTGAGTCATTATTTATGTTGATCTATTGTAAACCAAACCAAACTGTAAACTGAAATGAAATTATCAAACTGAAAGATTATTTAGGTACACCGATTCCTACTCTAATCAACAACAAATTCATGGATCAAGTAATGTGAAACTTCTAATAAAGCTAAGTAAGCATCCAACTGACGAAAATATCTTGTTTGTAACTGAATGAGAAGGTGCAAAAGAAATGTGACATTTGCAACAAGAATTCCAAAAAAAACTTATACTTATTATTGCAACTAAGATATATGCCTAAAGCTGCAATATTTGGGATCTTTGAAAAAACTAACTCCATGTAGATGGCCACTAGGTCTTGAAGAATATGACAAAATTTCAGCTGGTTAACAAGACAATTTTGCTTCTATGTGAAGATTGCTTCATAATGGTCGGAGCAACAAAATCCTCTTGGAACTGTTGATCGTTATTTTGGTCATAAAATTCTTTATCAAGATTAATAAAAGCAAGGTTGTCATGAGAATGAGAAGATAACAACATAGTTTCATTAATTCCAAAAGTAGAAACAACAGGATCAATGAAACCTTCACTTTGAATAATTTTCTACTCATACCTATTACCGAAACTATCATTCTGAATTTTGTAATTAGAGAAATGGTGCAACAATTGGAATTCTTCACAACATTCATCATAAAGGAAATCAACTGCATATTTTCTTTTACAATATGAATTAAATACAACATGAAATTCCTTTAACGAGGAAATTTTGGATTGAAGTAGAGATCTACACCATTCCCATGCTTTTCCTTCCAATGAATACATGGGCATCTTCATTAAAAAATATTCATGAATAATGCCCAACTGCCACATATATTCATGAAAATCCAATAAAAACTCAGCAAGAACTTCCCAATCTTCTCCTTTAAACTTTGGAAGAGAGATTTCCGATTAATTTCTTTCAGGCATAGGATTTGGAAATCCAGGTACATTAGAGAAATAAAAAATTGCATACCTCATAGCTAAGATGGCTTCCATTGATGTGGAGATTTTGAATTAGTGGAGCCACCTATGGATTCTTCAAACATGGAGTCGCTAGGTGTAAAATATGTTGTCAAATAAGCGTCAACTTACTTTTCACCATCAAGAAGAGGATCTAGACATTTTCGTACGCCCAAGGAAGATATTCAATGTCATTGCCCGCAATAGCACCAAAACATGTTAGCGTTAGAAGATGATCTCTAATTGTTGGGAGGGCATGCCTAGCACATCTTAGTTATTACAATGAATTGTTTTGGTTGGTAGTTGGATCAAGCAGTTTGAAATGATAAATTTCTGGTAAAAATCATCCAAAAATATACTCAAATGATCAACAACACTTCATATAGTTTGGGGCATTCACACGAAGGCTAGATAAATAATGGATAGTGAGATTTGGAGGAACAAGGAACATATATGAATGCATAAGTGTCACAATCTATTGAATCATACATTCACAAAGAAGATATTTAGATCCAAAATCATATTTTAAATGTGAATCAAATGCTTGAATACAACTTACAAGAAATAGGAAATTAACAGTAAACTCATCAATGTAATTGAAGTTAAATATTTGGGAAAATCAATGCATTGCAGAAATTTTCATTGCATTCAAATAAGACATAAAAATGAGATACATAGATGTGCCATATGACCTTCAGGATGTCTGAGTCCTTTATTATGAAATGCTTCATACAATTAAACTCTTCCCTGATCTCTCAAGCCTTCAATATCTTCTACTCGAACCTCATCTTCCTTCAAAGTGAAAGATCTCTCTCTCCTTTCACAATTCTTGCTTAAATAGAAATTACAATGCTTAATTGAGAGTAACCAATTCAAGATAATTTCCAAAACAAAGGTATTTGATCCTAATATATAACATAATATCATGATATAATCTCTAGGTTGAATGGATGAAGGCGACACTTTTGTTGAATGGACATTTTTTAGAAAATCGAATTCTGAAAAATATGGAAAAATGACTCTTAAAGCATCACATGTAGCTCCAAAAAAATTCACGTTTTCAGGAAACAACCCGCCTGACATCTAATTTGGTCCATTCATGAAAAAATTGTGTTTTAATTTTTTGAGATTTGATTCCATTTGCTTGGAAATCGTGTCGCAAGATAAACACAAAAACAATCACCTACAAAACTTTCTTCATTTTTTTACCAAATATTGACCAAATGGTGCTCTTAATCGCCTTTATATCTCTGGATATTTCATGAGTTGAACATGTGTAAATGATGATTAGGATAGCCAATGAAGCCATTCCACCCATTTACTATCATGTAATTCCACAAAACACTGACAAAAAATGTGCTAACACCATGTATGCTTGATTTCTCTTCTTTTCCTCCTAATTTAGTAATTTTTACTTTATTCAATTAATTTAATATATTTTAAAAGAATCTAATTTATAGAAATTTGTAATTTTATAGAGAAATATCATGTATAAAATTTAGTGAGTCACCTCTTACATTGTGTAACATTTCCCCTTTAAAAATAACTATAGAGAATTTACAATAAATGAGATTATTTTATATATATATTTTTAATTTTTTAAAATATGTATTGATTTTTTTTTTCAATTATAATTAAAAAAATCGACCTAATTTACATTCCATGCCTTATTAAATTGCATCATATATTATAAAATGGAACTCAGAGAGAATGTAAACCGCCAACCAACACACCAAGGCAAGGAAATCCCTAACCCACCAC
This sequence comes from Picea engelmannii, assembly GCA_009831015.1. NCBI lineage: Eukaryota > Viridiplantae > Streptophyta > Pinopsida > Pinales > Pinaceae > Picea > Picea engelmannii. Next base: position 190,353 of record ML785061.1, read on the forward strand.
AACCACCCAACATAAACACCCAAATTGATGAGGGGTTGGACACATTAATAAAACTTGTAAATCAATTAAGGGGCACGAGAGAACCAAACAAAGAGTCCTTGGCCACTTAATTGGATGTCATTTTGAGGTCCATTGCAAGTTTCCAAGGGAAATTGACTTCTATTTCTGAATATAGGGAAAAAATGTTTGAGTATTACAACACTGGATTGGATAGAAAACAAGATGGAGACTTATATCAAAACAACCACTGAAGTCTATTTTTATTGATCCTCAATCTGGACAACAATCACATGTGAGCAAAAAACACATTTTCAATGACTAGTGCGTCCACCCAAAAATTAGTGAAAACTGGATGGACAGGTTGTACATGGTGTTTGATAAACCTCCCTGCAATAAGAGGGAGGTGCCTTTATATTTTTTGCGAAAATTATGGGTTGAATTCATTTTGGGTCAGCATGTCAACTACTACTACATTGGTGACTTCCAAGGGGTGAGTCGAGGGTTCGCACATGAACGGGAGTATGCTAGACACAATCTCATGTTAGGTCCTTGTCCCGCCAGGCAAAGGATTGACCCCCCTACCCATCATCCTCTTATTGCTTAGAGTTTGCAGTAGGTACATGTTACTATATCATCATTGACTCGGAGCCTAGTACAACATGGAATCTTTGTTGCACTATTTCGAGAGGAGGTTCTTGTCGATGACATTGATAGAGGGGTCAGAGCTTCACCCCGTACAATAGAGTCCAGTGAGGAGAGGAAACATGGACATAGTATTCATCCATGTGAACCTCACAGATGCTTGAGTTGTAGACAAACTTGTTATGGGCCTATTGAGGCTAGTGGACAATGAAGCTTCATGGGGGAGGTTAGTATCTTAACCATCTCTATGTTCTTCATCATTATATACTTGTATAGTATTCTTTTTATTTATATTGATATTTTATTTTATGTTGTTTTGCAATTGCTATACCCGTGTAGCAGACCCTCTATGCCCATGGATGCATTAATGTCTGTCTCCACTAGTGATGTAGCAGTAGAGAAAACCTGCTCAATTGATCTACCCCACACACATGTATGTGTCACATTTGATAAATTCACCATAGTGATTTCTTTATTTTATGGCATCCTCTAATTTTTAATGTTTTTGTGTTTCTACAGGTTGTAGGACCAAGCGATGCCGAGGAATGTCCATTTGGAATGGACAATCACCTGCATCACATGAATCATGTGTAGAGTTAAATATCATTAAAATCTCATTTTTTTTGTATTTATGTTGTTGAATTTTACTATTTTGTACTAATAGTTCAATATTATTAATATGTATGCATGATGTTGATATTTTTGTTAGTTTTAGTATTAGTACTCTCCCTAGTCACCTGCCCACAGCTTCTGAGTTACCTTACTCTAGGACGAGGTTTATTCTATCACTTGTATAGTCTCTGGGGGTCCATCTCCACCCATCCTCAACATCTTTCTTATTGCATGCATCCTCTATGGATGCACCCATAGTCCACCCATCCACACCACCTATTCCATCACATCCATCTATAGTGGATGCAAATAAATTCCACCCACCCCCACCACCATTTTTATCTATGCCATCCACCAAGGTTGCCACATTAGAGGTTGCCTCGAAGCAGGTTGTATAGCCAAGTGCTCCACTTGTCAGCGACTCTCCTTCAAGGCCCGATATATTCATGGTGAGATAATGTGTTGACGATACATTTTTGTGTATCATGACTGTAATTTATTTTATGCATATTTGTTTAAATTTCATGATTTCATCCTTGTAACTAACACAGGGTGACATTGCTAAGAGATTAGGGTCACGGAGGAGGGTAACACCCTCATGATTTTTGTACCATTTGTAGTGAGTTGTCTCATGTTGACATGCGAAGTATCATTTTTTAAGTCTTTTAATTCACTGTGGTAAAAAACTTATAACACTGTTTTTTCTTTGTGAAGTCTCCGAAGAGACGAACCATGCCTAGGCCCAAAGCCACTAGAGCTGCTTCTTCTAGAAAGAGAATAAATATCAATTTCTAGGATGCTCTTGAGGGTGGCGAGGGTGGAAGTAGTTAATTAGTGACCAATGACTCTTATTTTATATCTAGGCCACCATATGGTTGGTTTTTATGTTAGGGAACTTGCTGCCATTTTGTATATTGGGAAAGAGGTGCCATTTTGTAAAAAATGTACAATTTAGACAATGTTCCATATATATATATATATATATATATATATATATATATATATATATATAGATAGATAGATAGATAGATATATACATATATTTCATGACACATTTTTTATGAATTTCATTTTTTCTGCATTTTATGTGGATGAATGTGTGAATTTAAAAGTGTATGAATTTTATGTGTATGAATGTATGAATTTATTTAATTTGATTAATTAATTTTTAAAGTGTTAATGAAGTCTATGAAAGTAATAATAGTTCGTTTTTTCTAAAGTTATTATAAATACTTGTGTTACACATTAATGAATGTCTTATGGTGGAAAATGTTGCTAAGTGCTAAATCCATACGCAATTAGTGGTTCTCGTTACCTAAATTTGACAAAAGACTAAAGTCCCATCCTAGTTAAGATTCTAGGAACCAATAATAACAATCATGTAGGCTACCATAATCACAATAGAAATAAGAGAGTTGAAACATCACATTAAACTCTATCCAAAATGAAGCATGGGTCATTATAATGGCATCACAACGTGTTATAAGGGTTTCTTAATACAAAATTAACACATAAAATATGAGTTCACAATAAAGCCTGACATCAAATGAAAATTTACCTCAAATTCTCCATTAATCTTGCCAAAATGTTCTACAATGTAGCCCAAGAGGAGAGCTACTAAATACCCAAATTATCCACCCTTTACAATGGAGAGAGAGATATCTTATTTATAGAGTGAGTCTCTTCTCTTATACAACAAAATATTATTATTTGCTAACTAATTCCATGACAAGTCAAATAAATATTATAATAATGAATTAGTTAGATCTCTTCTCAATCCATGTTTGACCATGTTACAACATGTGGACATTATCCTCTCCAAATAAATTCACCCTCATCCAAAAATAGTAGTTGTATGCACCAAATAATGCTCATGAAGGGGACAAACGACCAAAAATAGGCATCAAGCCAATTCAAATTCCCTCCAAGAATGCGCATGCATGCAACCACTCCACATTTGTGAATTCCAAGGTAGAAAACTCCATGGATGATTGTGCAATATTCCAAGTGGACGGGGAATCCACAACAAAGTATGTGATCAATGCATAGCCTTTCCTTTCCTTGCATTTTATTTCCTAGCCTTGCCTTGCCTTTGCTTGCCGTGCCATGTCTTGCCATGTCTTGCCTTGCCTTTCCTTTCCAAGCCATGCCTTGTCTTTCCATGGTAATGCCATGTCTTTCCATGTCATTCCATGTCATGCCCTGCCATGCCTTGCCTTTTCTTGCATTTACTTTCCTTGCCATGTCATTCCATGACATGCCTTAACTTGCCTTGCCTTACCATGTCATGCCATGCTATGCCATGTCTTTCATTGCCTTGTGTTGCATTTCCTTGCCTTGCACTTCCTTACCTTTCCTTGGCTAACCACAATTCATCTAAAATGTACTTTCATTATGATATTCATAAAACTACTTGTTTTTAAAAATATAGTTATTTTCATCATTAGAGAGAATTTGTTTTCAAGTTAATTTAATAAAAAAATAATGGCATTCATGTATCACACCTTTTTTTTTGCTTAAAAAAAATTCTTGTACTAAATAAACAAATTTAATACCTAACAATTACAATCAAAGGATTCATTAAGAATGAAATTCTACAACTTGTTATCCCATCTATCTTAGATAAAATACTTTCATGAGAGTTTCAATGTCATAACATATGCTCTCTTTATTCAAATATCTTAGGTATATTCATAGTTGTGAAACATGGATTATCATAATTAATAGGATTATCTTAGGGATATTTTGGATTGCATGAAAGACAACATAACTTCAAGGCCTTATTTAAAATCAAATAAATAAAGACTAATCTTTCAACACAATAACTTTTATAACAAGATATAGCATGTAGATCTATACCTAGACCTTGACTTGTCTTGCCATGTCTAGCTTTGCTTAGACTTGTCATGTCATGTGTTTCCTTGCCTTACCTTTCCTTTCCATGTCTAGCTTTCTGTAGCGCCCTCCTCGTTACGACGACAAATCTCATATAACAAGTGCAATTTTTTTATTTTTATTTTTCTTTTAAAAGTGTGTGCGCACGTGTACAAGGGAAACAAACACATTTGAATTTACATTTCCACCTGACGACAAACAAGACGCAAACCACGACGAACACAACAAGAAAACATAAGATGCACAACAAGTAATTGCATGCATTTAACGACGATCAATCGAAAATAAGTAAGACTGACTACCTTCCCATCCTACCCTGCAATGGTTAGGACCTCCAAGACACATAAGCAATGCTCAAGCCTAGGTTCCCATCGATTTTAACCATTTAAGGTCCCAGGGTTGATGACTGTTCTGAGGAACATGGAGGTGTCTACATCCCGCCCGACACAAGCAGACCAAGCACACAGAAGGTTTACCAACCAAGTACAACATTATTTAAATGAACAACAACCCTCAGTTGCTAACTTAGAATAATTTATTGTACTTAATTCAAGGACATTCCACCATATATGTTTATCAATAACAATAAAAATTACAGTAATGCTGCCATGAAATAATGAACACATTACATTTATATCACATTAACTTTGCAAAAATAACAATCACCTTACATCTTATGTGTTATCCATAACAATAAAACTACAATATCATTGCCATAAAATGACAACACCATTTCATTTTAAGTTACAATAACTTTGCAAGAATAACAATCACATTACAAGACAATGATAATTAATAAAGCCAGTAAGGAAATTAACACAACTTATTCCAACCTCCACTACAAGCATTGCAATGCATGTCTAAAGCGCATAATATCATAAGGTACAATCTAAATCCACCTTGAAACAATTTCCTTTGTGAATTTTATTTTTTCAAGAGTCATCATAGTTCCATCTAAATCAATTTACCTTAAAATGTTATTGTTCTTATAAATTTTTTAATTTAAATCACTAACCAATAATCATGGGGAATATATACAACAATGTCTGAGGAATTAAATCGTGTATATATTAACAACCTTTACACACAAATTCCTCATCCCACTGGTAAGGATAATAGTAACTGTAACGACCCCTTCGTTATGTCTATGAATAGAGAAGTACAATGGGAAAGAAAAAAATTCTTTTTAACAATTAAGAAATTAACAACATCACCTAATTCATATCAATGCAAAAACACATGACATCATAACTAAAGTGACACATGATCAGAATATAAACAACTCTACAATATCATTGCGGAACGAAATTGAAAACTATAATGCCAACCAATCTCATCATATTATCACCAATAACAATAAACTGCTGAATATAAAATGCTTTAACAATTCTACCATTTCAACATCAATAACATTAAATTGCCGAAAGTAAAAATGCATTATACTTCACCAGTTAAAATCATACCGTTGCCTTTCGCTTTCCTCGGACGACGTCCCGCGCTCTGTGCCGCATCCCGCGCTCTGTGTCGCGTCCTGCTTGTCGACCGTAGAAATCTCACCGGTACCTCCCAGCCAACGCTAGGGGTACTCTTCTTCCCCCTTAGCCCCCCGAGCCGCAAAGGGGCCACACAAGAACCAGAGATAGTCTAGCATCTCAGCTCGCCTCCACGGCTGAGCTACCACTCCAACACAGCTGA
>ML785061.1:211688-251348 GCA_009831015.1 Picea engelmannii
TCTTGTTTCTTTCTCCGATAAAGCTCTTTCCTTTGCTCGATTTGGCGAGTATCATCTCGAGTGCGATCATATTTTCTCTTGCGCAAACTTTTGTTTCCCATGATTTTTATAGTTATCTGAAAAGATATGTTCAACAAAGACTTTAGCTTGAACAAATGCTGAATATTTATCTTTCAACCCATAAATTGTTATTCCAATAAAAACTTGAACAAATATCATTTACCTTATTCAACAAAAACCAAAAAGATGATTTGAAATTTTGTTGAAGTGTTTTGAAAAACCACCATGTATCGATATCGATCCTCCGATTAAGACTATGGAACAGAGGGAATAAAGAAAAAAAGAAAAGAATATAGTGACAATCAGTAAGAGAAGTGATTTGAAATCCTTATCCTCGAGTTCATATCTTTTCCTTCATGTGATGGATTGTGTTAAATTTGTTCGAATGCAATCCTATTTATACCATTTGGCACGAAAATAACTTAAACGACGTGTCATTTCATATTTTCAAACGTATACGACGTCTCGTTTCATATTTTCCGACGATCGGATTTCGTTCGACATCCTTTCGGCCGAAATAATTATTCTTTCGGCCGAAAGATTGGGAAACCGTTTAATTTAACAGATTCTGTTAAATTTTATTCTTTCGGCCGAAAAAAATATTTTTGGCTGAAAACATGAAATTGGCACTGAAGACCGAAACCAGAGAAATGCCCCAAGCATAGGCAAACTTCAGAGGTTGCAGACTCCTACAAACATTGAGAATTTGGTTTCGAAAATGACACCAGCATTTTCAAAATTGAATCTACTTTCAATTCGTATAATTTGTTTTCATTTTCGTTATTTTTATCTAATTTTCTTTAATTTTTTAAAAAACTCACTACATAATATTTTCAGCAGACATTATGATTCGGTGAAATGAAATATCGGTATCTCAAAAAATATATAGTGAAAAATTTTGAAAAAAATATATTCATAATCCTTAAACTGTTCGTTTCAAAAGGGTATTTTTAGATTTTAGTTTTACGTAAAAATTAAGATAGATACGAGGTGTAGAAAAACATGTATGTAAACTCTGCAACGTTTTCAGCTTGGTCAACTTCAAAAAATTCTAGAAATTATAATATTCATCCGTTAAATTCAAAATGATAGTCATAATAAAATAGAGTCTCTGTAGATTGTTGCAGTATATTTTGTTTCTTCAAAACATAAGTTTAATAAAAAAAACACTGTTGTAGAAATAAGTAACTCATTATCATTCATTTCGTGTTTAAGAAACATACTGTTAAACAATTGTCAATTTGACTTATCAAATCGTGATAAAGTTTTTTTGAAAAATAGTCATTAGAAATCTAACATAATTCTTCACAAGTTTTGTTTTTACTGGAAAGTGAAATTCTAAATAAAAAAAAATACTTTTATATGTCGGAGGTTGAATAACTTGTGAAAATACAGTTTTTTTTGTCATAAAACAAGCAAAAGTGTAACCCACCTTCATGATTTCACCCGTAAATCATTTCTAGACTTAAAATTTTTGTTTCTGAATTCCAGCTTGTTTCAAAGGTTGATAACCTTTATAAGCTGAAAGGGAGTATTAAAGTATCATCTGAAGTGACATATGTATCTTCTTGTTTATGGAAGAAGCATCAAGGTCATAAGAGCAATAAAGAATTGCAAGTACTGGTAAGAGGTAAATCATTTCTAGACTTAAAATTTTTGTTTTTGAATTCCATCTTGTTTTATATCTCTACAAGTTATGATGGTGGTATAAAGGGATGTTGTGTGTGAGATCCTACTTCTCACAAGGTCATCATTGACAAAGATATAGTATGTATGGAACAACCAAAAGGGTTGATTCAAGATCACAATGGTAAATTTGTTTGCATGCTAGATAATTCATTGTATGGCCTAATGGCACCAAGGAAAATATACAAGAGGTTTGAATCCTTCATAGTGAGTCATAATTTTTCAAAGGGTAGGAATGAATATACAATTTATAGTACATTCAAAGTCTTGATGTTATTTGATGATGATATTCTCTATGCAAGCCGAAGCATGGATAAAATCAGTAAGAAAATGACTCAGGTGGACAGGACAATTCAGATCAGGGATCAAGGAGTAGTAAAAAAAATTATGGGCATGGAAGTATACAAATATGGTAATGGTAAGCTGTGGTTGTAGTTCAGTATGAACATTGTAAAACCAGTTTTTATCCCTCTTGCTTTCCATTATAAGTTTTCTTCAATCATAGGTCCTGTCTATAAAGAAGAAAAGGTTATGTCTTGTGTAATTTCAGTAGGAGGACTTTTGTATGTGATGAAATGGTTAGGATCATATGTTTCACATGCTAATGATGTTGTCAGATACATGACAGATTCACGTGTTGCAGTGAAATGGGTGCTTCAGTGTTTGAGAAGCACAAATATCACTTATAATGGTTACACTGAGATAATATGTGATAATTGTAATGTATATTTTACAAGTGTCTTGGATAGAAGGAAATATTTCACTAAATATGTCTCACAACACAGTTGTGGAAGACATGTTGAAGGTGGAGTGACCCCTCAGAAAATCGAAACTCCTACAAGTCACATAGGTGAGATCATGAAACCAGTTTTATTAGAGAAGTTGCAGTGGTGCTTGGCTTCTGTTGGCTTGCAGAAAAGGTGATGAACAAAAGGAAGGAACAAGGTATCAGATTAATTGTTGGCAAGGAGGAGATTGTTGGGATTTGGTGACAACGAATTCCTTCAATGATGGATTCGGATCCTATTATTCTGCGTTGGTTGCAACTAAATAGACCAAGTTAGAATATGGATAGGAATTGCATTTAATAATCAGTTTCTTGTGTGAATGTATAAATCCATGTAAGCCAGTAGAGGCAAGTGAGATAGACAGAGTGAGAACTTGCAAGTCTGTTGTAATCTCCATGATCTGAATAATAAGACAACTGATGCCTATGCTTGGTGGATGTAACCCAACGTTTGGGTGAACCATGTGAAATCCCTGTGTTCCTCATCTATGTGATTGTTAATTAATCATAAGTGAATTTTGCTTTCCACATTTACAATTCTAACAATCACCATTGGCGACCATACATGCATCCAATTTTACAAGTTAACTTAGGACAATAGAAATGGTGTCCATGGCATTAGGGAACTCATAAAGATTTTTAACGTAGGAATTCTAGCCCATTAAGGGAATCCTATTATTTTCTTTAGTATTTCATTTTAGAATTTGTCTCCAGAACTTCTTAGGATCCAACTTGTACAGTTGCGAAAGTTGCTCTTGCCTTTTATTGATATAGTATCTTTTTTTTCCTTTTAATTACGGCTTTGTACATATTGATCTTATTGAGTTTTAAGGGCTCATTAGAAGCATCCCTAATGACTTTTCTAGAAATTTTACATTCTTTATCATACCAAGGGTTAGTTGTTCTATTATTCTTTTTATGGGACACCTCGAAAGAGAACTTGTTAATAGAAGTGGAAAGGGTAGTTGTAAAATTATGATAGAGTTCTTCAATGTTGTCCTTATAAGTTAGGAGGTTTAATTTAATATTTAAATCCTTTAATAAAATGCCAACTTTACTTTTGTCAAAGCGAAAATTCCTTTGATTATCAGAATTCTCTTCAATGCTGCTCCAATGCATGGAGAATTTTAAAGTTAGGGTTAAAGGTTTATGAACAGAGTCACGCTCATGGTCATTTAAAAGGTCAAAAGTTGTTATTTGGTTGGAAACAGGGATATCAGATATCACATAATCTACAACACTACTACCTATCCCATGAATACAAGTCATTTGGTTGGAGTTTGCCCACTTCATTACTCCATTGAAAATTATTAGGTCTTGAGAGCTACAGAGCTTGACTGATCTGGATTATTTTCGGCACGAAATGAGAGTGGAGATATAATAAAGAAACGCATAGAGATATTGCAGATATTCAATAATATACAGAAATGTATCAAAGATGCAATCATAAACACAGATATACAATAATACATGATTTCTATTAATCAGAGAAATGTACAGAGACTGTAAAAATACAGAGTGAAAGACTCGCTAGAATGGTGACAGCTTATCTCTGAGAAGAGATGTGACAGCTACTCGCATTTGCAAGAAGATGATTACAATGAGGCTCTGAAGGCCCTTTTACAATAAATGGGAATTCCAAAAGTCATAAACATCCAAAAACCTAACCCTAGGGGATGAAGCGCCAAAAGTCATGTGGGCCCCGTTTGGGTAAGTGAGTACATCAACTTCCCGGGGTCGTAACTTTTGCATACGATCTCCATTTTAGGCGTGTGATAGCTCGTTGGAAAGGTATCATCGAGGAGATTCATTTTGGGGGATAAATCATGCCTTCATATATCATTGATAACCTCTATCTCAAAAAACCTTCATTTGGGCCCTCAAAATGGCTCCGGAAGTTAAAACCTACTAAAAATAGTAAATTGACAAAATTGCCAGAAAGCCATTTTGAGCCATTTGGAAAAGGTGGGTGGCCACCGATATCCACATGGATAAATCCTCCCTCCTTAGGAAGAAATGGTCTCCATTGCATTGAGTTCTCGGGGGAGAGGGAAAAGCATTTGTTGAATCTGCATCTTGGTGAGCTCCTTGTCTTGTTGGAGACGTCACACTGCTCAGTTTGTGGAAATCTGTCACGAACCTGTTGCGGTTGAGGCTACTCAACAAGTTGAGATACATGAGAGAACGATGTGCATAAGGAATCTTTTCACTTTGCTGCAGCCTTGTTGACCTGCTGCTGTTGGATAGAAGGTGCTTGGGGCAAGGCTTTAGTGGTTACAGTGTCCTTTTGTTCTCATTTTGAATAGATTGTGAAGAAGATGAATTTTTCAGTATGCGATACTACCTTGTGACACTTTTTAGGTTCAACAGTAGTTGGAACTACCTCTCGTATTCTATAGAGATGACCCCCTAAAGTAGCAATGACACTACGGGGTCGAGACTCATAAACAACATGGCGTCTCCACATATATGGTTGGCCCAAGAGCACATCACAGACATCGAGTGTGGAAACATCACATAATACCTCATCCTTGAAGGGTTGGATGCTGTATGATAATCAACACTGTTGGATGACACGGAGATCTCGTCCTTGGCAAAGCCACCCAATGTTGTATGGCTACGAGTATGGTGTTGTCGACAATCCCAACTATTTGATGATCTCTGCTGAGATGAGGTTCTTCTGGCTTCCGCTATCAACAAAAAAATGCAGCGGGGTCCCCTTCACCCACATCTGTGAATGAAAAAGGCGCTCCCCTTCTTCAGGATCTATTGGTTCTTCTGGTTGAATTGCTGCGGTAGCAATAATAGAAGTGGGGTCTGCGTCGATGATCTGTCTTTTACCATTATTTTCATAATCAGATTCTGAATCAAGGTTTGGCTCCTTGTCTTTGATCTCAGCCACCAATGACTATTTTGAGCGACATTCATCGGTTTTGTGCCAAGGGATTTTGTGGAACTCGCACAATTTTTCGGTGTCCTTCTTTGTCTTCCCGTGACCCTTCTTTTCCTGTGTCTTGGACTGGTTTTCGGGAGACTGTTTGTTTGGGCCGTCTTTGTCATACTTTGGTTGTTGCAGATTTGCAGACCCGAATTTCCATTTGTTCTGGTGCTTAAATTTCTGCTCAATTTTAACAACAAATCGATAAGCAGCACCAAGTGATGAGATGTCCAGAAAATCCATTTCAGTTTGGATGTATCTATGTAGATCCCCACGGTATTTCATAACCAAATGTCGCTCGGAGTCTTTGATACCCAGCTTGGTGCGCAAGGTATGGAAGGTATTGGTGAAGTCTGAAACTGCTTGGCCCCTCTTTTGCTGCAGTTTGGTCCATCTCATGTACTAGTCCTCATAGTTGCCAACAGGGTAATATTGTTCTTTTACCGCATCCACAAAAAAAATCCCAAGTGGGATCGGCCCTATATATTCCAGACTCCTCTATGGAGCTTTGATCCCAGTAAGTTTCCCACCAATGTTTGACACGAGGGAGAGATTTAAGAAGTGCAAAGGTGATCTTTTCTTTGTCAGAAAAATTATGAACAGAGAAATAACCTTCCAGCAGAGTTAACCATTTTTCTAGGGCTTCTGCATCTATCTGTCCTTCAAATACAGAAATATCAAATTAACTTGTACCTTGAAAGGCGAGGTGCCTCCAAAGTGGCCGCTTGATGAAGATGCGCCTGATGCTATCGGCAGGCGTTGAAGGATGTGGGAAAAATTATCCATCATTTCGTCCCTTTTCCGCGTGAGAGCTTGCTCAAGCAACATATTGATAGGATCATCTCCTCCATAATTTTTTTTTTCTTCCACCATTGAGGGTTTCTTGGGTGTGCGAGATCGATTGTCTTCAAGAGAGACAAGATCGAGACCCAACTTGCTATACTCGGACCTCGTCGGGGACATGCACTAAAAAAATGATCAAGAGTAGCCTGCTTTGATACCACTGATCCAGATTATTTTCAGCACGAAATGAGAGTGGAGATATAATAAAGAAATGCACAGAGATATTGCAGATATTCAATAATATATAGAAATGTATCAGAGATGCAACCATAAACACAGATATATAATAATACACGATTTCTATTAATCAGATAAATGTACAGAGACTGTAAAAATACAGAGTGAAAGACTCGCTAGAATGGTGGTAGCTTATCTCTGAGAAGAGATGTGACAGCTACTCGTATTCACAAGAAGATGATTACAATGAGGCTCTGAAGTCCCTTTTACAATAAATGGGAATTCCAAAAGTCCTAAACATCCAAAAACCTAACTCTAGGAGATGAAGCGCCAAAATTCATGTGGGCCCCGTTTGGGTAAGTGAGTACATCAACTTCCTGGGGTCATAACGTTTTCATACGATCTCCGTTTTAGGCGTGTGATAGTTAGTTGGAAAGGTATCGTCAAGGAGATTCATTTTGGGGGCTCAATTATTCCTTCAACTATTATTGAGAACCTCGATCTCGAAAAACCTTCATTTGGGCCCTCAGAATGGCTTCGGAAGTTAAAACCTACTAAAAATAGTAAATTGCCAAAATTGCCAGAAAGCTGTTTTGATCCATTTGGAAAAGGTGGGTGGCCACCGATATCCACCTGGATCATTGACCAACTCAGTACCAAACAAATTTTCAATTAGGTCTTGAGAGCTTCTTTTGTAGCTATTAGATTAAACAAGGTTTTCATTTAGCCATAAAGGATTATGGTTGGAGTCATCACTTAAAATAGTAGCTTGTTTAGTTACAATCCTAGCATTAAAGTCTCGTAGCAGGAGAATATTACCTTTATTTTTCAAATTATAAATATCTTGTTCTAAATTATTATAGGGACAATTTTTATCTAGATTATTTTTCTTATAAAACGTAGAATTAATAGATGCAAAATAACAAATTACTATATACATATTCTTAGCATTGGTGTCTGAAATTTCTATCCAAATGTATTGATTAAGATGGTCAATCTTATGAAGTTGAATTTGAGGAGAAATATTTTTTCTAATATAACAAGCTATGTCTCATATCCCTCTACGATGGGATTTTTTGTTCCATGCCAACCACAAGACAAATCCTTCCATGTTAGGGACCTTAGACTCCTCATGCTCCCAAGTTTCAACTAGACAGATAATATCAATATCACTCGAGATCGAACTTATCATAGGACCTTTGCACCATGGAAAGCCACGAGAATTTCAAAAAAGGATCCCAAGTGTCCCAAATTCCTATTTATTATTATCCTTCTGGTCTCTATTCCTAACAATAGCTTTTTCGATTTCTAATTATTGCTCATTTTCCTTCTTTCCTGACTTCTTTTACCTTTTGAACTTCCTTCCTTAATTTAGCTTGGTCTTCAGGAATGAGGTCTTCATTTATAAATATTCCTGACCCTTTTAAGCTCAAATATTTACTAAGTATGCTATATTTATGGTCATTCCAACTTACTTTAACACAGATCAACCTATATTTATGATCAATTATTTTTCCTAGCCTCTTTGCTTCTATGAGATAAGTTGTATCAATTTGTGATTTATTTTTTAATTCTTCTTTTCTAGTGTATCCTCCTCTTGTTGTTCTTTTAGACCAAAAATTATGAGGTTCAAGGCTCTTTTGTTACACTCATGGTCCAATTCGATTAGCTTATTCATTTCTTCTTTGATGGTTTTGATATCCAATTTTTTTTCCATATTACTCAGGGTCAAAATGTTGGTTAGTTTTTCTTCTAGCTCTTTATGTTTTTCCATTTCTCGAATTCTATTTCATTGTCTGCAATTGACTCTTGAACCTTAGGAATCTATCCTCTATTTGAGTTTGAATGGTATCTTTAATTTTTTTTATCAATCATTGCCTCTAGCTCTATTTGGAGTTTAAGTCTCTTTCTTCACTCTTTTTTTCTAATGTTTCTAACTCTATTTGGATTTTGACATCTCTTTCTTCTCTTTTTTTTTTCTACTGATTCCATATAATCGTAAAGGATCTCTAGGGTCATTTTGGGGGACCTCCCCTTGTTAGGATCAATTTTTGGAATAGGTGGTGGAGTGCTCATGTTGAAAAGAAGAGAAAAAATATGTAACAATTATTATTATGGATTGACTTTATCTCTCAAATCAACTTTTACTTCTAAAACTTAAAATAAATACATAAATAAAATATATTTAAATCTCTTTACCTAAAATTAAAATTGAGTCAAAGTAAAAAATGGCTCATCTCATTTCAGGTGTCCAAATGCTCAACTCTTTGAAGAAGCCAAAACTAATTTATGAAAACTACAGAAAGTCCAGAGAAACTACATAGATTATTCTGGGTAAAAAAGTAAAAACTATAGAGATTATTCTCGTTCAATACCCTAGATATATAATCTTAGAAATAAAATATCTCCTAAAAAAATAAAAATAAATAAATAGTTTAGTTCAAAACCCTAGATATGTGATTTTAGAAATAAAATACCTCCAAAAAAAAAAGTATTATTAGCTTGAAAACCCTAGATATATAATCTTAGAAATAAAATATCTACTTAAAAAAATAAAAAGTATTATTTCCGTTCAAAACCACAAAAAAATATTTTTCTCATTCAAAAACGATAGAAAAATATTATTTCTGTTTAAAACCACATAACTAAATTATGATTGAATCAAGTCATATTATATTAAGTCAAATCATATTATTTTATTTTTAAATTTCTAATATTATTTATAAGTTTAAAATAATTATAAAGTTTAAAATTTTAAACGTATTTAAAATTTACAAATTTATTATAGCATAGTGTATAATTAATCCATTATGATAACTCTGTCAAAATAGACTCGGAATCAGGAACACGGCAAGCAAGTGGACTTTGTTTCCACGGGCAATTGTTATCACCATTGCCGACCATACATGCATCCATTTTTACAAGTTACATTCCTGCATTTCATCGGATTATTTTATTTAGGTTGTGAAGTGATATTGTTTTAGGATGTGAAGTGATATTGTTTTAGGATGTGAAGTTTGAAGTTTGTGAAGGAGACTTCTCTTATCACTGCGTGTCAAAGTTTTATTAGAAGTTTTATTAGAATTTGTTAAAAATTAAGCCATTATATTATAATATAAATTTTATTTATATTTTCACTATCCAAGCTATTCTGTTATAAATTTTAAATTATATATCCAAGCTATTTTGTTATAAATTTTAAAATATATTTTCAGTGTAGTGTAGTTGTTAGTCTTTTTATTTTTTCTATTAATTGTATTTATGTGAAAAACTCAACGTATTAAAGAGTTCTATCTATAATTTCTCCATTAATTCCTTTTTCCCTATTGCAATTTTCTTTTATATATTTTATTTGGATAACATATTTTAGTACTTAGCATATATTCATATTCATTATTTTAGTTTTATGGAATACTAATATAATATTTTATAGAGATTAAGTTTCCTAGGTTAGCTTCTTTTTAGTCTTTTAGTCCTTTTTCTCTTTCTAGTGGAGTTTAGCATTCCTTACTCATTTGTGAGTGGCTTTGCTATGTATTTTATTAATAATTATATGGGTGTTTACATATTACAAAAATAGGCTTATTGGCCTTTAGCATCTCATAAACCTTTTCGCCTATAACAACTTGGCTCAGAAACCTATTTAAATCATGCTAAACATTTAAATCTTCTTGTATTGTGTTAATTTTAAGATTTGTCTATAGGTTATATGTTCAATTACTTAGTCCATCTCTAAAAACTACAACTAGTGGACCCTCATTCATTCAACAACCAATTTATTAACACTCTTCATTTGAAATATTATCTAAATAAATAACCAATTGGAATATTATCTAAATAAATAACCACTTTAAAAAGTCTATAAACTTAATTTTTTTGGAAAATTATTTTCTAAATTTAGTAGAAATTTTGTAAAAAGTTATAGTTTCACCTAGTTGGTGGAAGCTTTGACCATGGATCTTTGTTTTTAATATTAATATCTACCATATGTGTTATTATTAATAAATTATTTTGGAGAATATGATGATATTAAAATATTGTACAAACTAAATTTAATGAGAATCTATGGTGTGATAAAGAATTAAAAGACAAGAAAATTAAGATATTATAAGGAGGTGGTTAACCCTAACTTTGGAAATCAAAAGTGTCTCTCTCTTTTGACTAGCATAAAGAAGATAATCAATATTGCTAAAATAATAACTAATTCTCATGAGCTTTATAGTCAAACTGGGCCTTTCTCCTATAATGCCTGCATATACCCAAATTACATCCCAATTTTGAAGATGAAAACATTTTTTCCTAAAATGTCTTCCATATAAAACTTTAGTAATCTTTGGTCTCAATAGAGGTTAACCATCATCATCATCATATATACAGATACACACATTAACTTTTATAAATAGTTTTACACATTTAAGTAATATATTATTACAAGTTTCAAGTGTTTTATAATTACTTTAATTTTTCACTTTAAAATGTCTATAACTATTGTTCTAAAACATTTCTAAGAGATAAGTATAAACATCTTCGTTTGTTGTTAATTTCACAATAACATAATTTACATTCTATATATTTATTAAACATTTAAACGTTTAACATTGTTACAGAGAGTGACAATCCCATTAAACTATTACATTACTCTATTTAATAAATTATGTTAATGTCATTGTAAAAAATTACATTATTTAATTAATATTTTAAGGAAAATTTTACTAAACAATTATTTTAGTTTTATTATTTTTAATGTATTTAATTATGTTTTCGTTATCTTTATTTAAATTATCAAATTATTTTTTCAAAAATTCACAAAATATAAAATAAAATAAAATAAAAACAACATGATAAAAAAAAATAATAATAATTTCAACCATGAATAAATAATAAAAATATTATCATAAATATCAAAATCTTAATCTTGAGAAAGTTTTCTTTAATAATTAAGAAAAATAATATCATAATTATCAAAATGTTTAATAATGACATGGACCATATTCCAATAAAATAGAGATTGCTTGCTTTGCAGCTATGTCCTATTTATAGTGACATGAACCATATTCCAATAATCTCTTTTTTACTATTGAGAAAAATCTAAAATGAAATACGTGTGATGAAATGAGATACTGAGCATGTCAAAATACAGGTAGTTCAGAATAAATTATGAGAATTTTGCCAATTGTTAATTCAAAATTTTAAAAAGTATCATGATTTCCACTTGATACAAAACTGATATAAAAATGGATTTAAAAAATAAAATGGATTGTTCACATATTAGCATTGACTTTCACTTTGGAGCGGTATAAAAAGGCAAGATTGTTTGGCCAAAACTAGTACAGATATGGATGACGATACAATTTTTTGCCAGGACCACAAGAAGGCTTCTGTTTGCCATGAGAGCCACGGATGTCTAGGTAAGGTGGGTTGTGGCTGTACTAATGAAAGAGTTCACTTTCAGAGGTAGAGATTAGAGGGGGGCCACACTCGAAATCCACAGTTCATATTCTATTTTCAAGGTTGGCGTACAATCCACGATGTCCCTCATTAGACAGAAGGCACTGAGAGCGGAAGATTGAAATTGGAACTGAAATCAGTATTATAATGGTTTGACAAATGCTGCCAATTAGCGGGCACCATGAGTTCATCTTTCAGTAAATTACAGGTTTTATTAACAAGAGCATAATCCCGCTTTGCATTGGGTCGAAACGGAACCCCAGAGCTTTGAAATCCATCGACCAGGTGCAGATGGGCTTCCAAATTGTGACAGGAACTCACACCAACATTGTCTTTTAGATATGGAGAATCCAAGTGATTGATTCTCAGCTCAGCCCCTACATGAGCAAATGACATCTTCTCCATTGCTTCCATCAGTCTTTTTGAATTTAACATTTCACGACACTTCTTATGTAGCCATTCATTCATAAAAATCCCTGGGATTTGAGGGATCCAATCATGGGTATTAACTATTCTCAAAGTTTTCACTCCAATCTCCTCAAGCCTCTGTTTGAAATCATGGTTTCCAACTCTGGGTCCTCCAAAAGAGAACACTGCTATGGATGCATTATTTAAGTTTGATGCCAAGTTTTCACCAATCTGGTATGCAGTCAAGAGCGCCAAAGCTGCTCCTAGACTGTGCCCTGTAATGGTAATACTCAACTCCTCGCCCTTGTATAATTCTAATAGTCTCTGTATCTCGTCCAGAACCTGCTCCGATGCACTCTTCATGCTATGATTGTGATCGTCATTATCATTGTYTCCCTTAGAAGTATACAGACTTAAAAATCCGTTCTCCACCTTCGGATTCAGAGAAGAGTGATCAATATTATCAGAGAGCTTAATTGGTTTTAAATCTGTCTTGAGATTTTCAGCCCATTCAAGCGGAGTCRTGGTGCCTCTCCATGCAATAACTATATCTCTTCGACCTAATCTTTTGATCTCTTGCAAGTTATCACTCACAGCAACAAATCCCATCCAGTTAGACTGTTGACATTTCAATGTATCATTCGATAGTTTCGAAAGCCAATGGGGAACATGGACATTGGCAGTTGCATGGAGATATTTGGTCACGCTGTAGCCGGTGCTCTTCAATCCCACTCTCTCAAAAAATGAATTAGCTTCATCACATGGGATGCAGCAGCTACCATAGGAACTCGACTGGGGGTCGGAGTTAAAAGCATCATAGGTTGCCTGTGCAAATTCTCCATATTTGACAATCTCTCTTCTTAGGTTTTCATCAAGGGGATCCAACAGACCTCTCCAGTCGTTGGCGCCATGATATTCCCTCCATTTACCCACCAGACTCTGCTTAGGAGAAGGATTTGGTCTACTCAGTTTCCTCATCCAATCGTCATAGTTCCAAGAATTTCTTCTATCGTTGGAATTCCTCTGACTTAAAAGCGGAAAGTCCCTGGAATCCATGAATGTGGCTGATAAGTCCCTGTCAATTAGGGATGCGATTTCTAGTCGCCTGGTCGAAGCTAATCTCTTTTGTAAAGTGTTCTTCACCAGCGCTGGAGTGGATAGAGAGCCTCTTGGAGTACATTTTGATGTATTAGATATTGCTGCGGGTGACTTGGAATTCTTGAGGCCTGTGCACGAATTGTCTTTCGCGGTTGGCAAGGAAGATAGGGTAGCCAGTTTTAAAGAGCCCAGGAGCTCCATAGGTTGTGAATTAAGTGATGTTGAATGTATTGCAGAATATAGTCGCTCTTTGAAGGAGTGGAATGAGCTGTGAAATCAGGGCCAGTGATGCCACTGGTTATATAGTCCCGGCTCGAGCTCTAGCAATAACTGTTCTTTACTCGCTTTTTACTCGCATTTAACTCGGTCGGGTGAAAATTCAGTTCGCTTTTGAAAAACTGACTAATGAACTCGGTACAGAAAATTAAATAGGACGCGGTGGTGACCACTGTAAACAAAAAATGTAAACATAAATTTGATAGCGAGCCTATCTACCCCACAGATGTTGAGTTTTATTACCTTGATACTTCGTTGACAATCACCACCATTACGCTGGGAAACAGTTTGACATACCAATTGAAGTGCATTAAGGTATCTCCGCAATTTGTTTTTGGTAGCCTGTACAAAGGTAAACAAACTCAGTTTCATGGTATACGGTATTTATTTTTATTTTTGTTTGTTCCATGGCCAAAGCTAACTGTCTTTATTTTCAGTTTTGTTTATTGCATAGTTAAACAAACTTCATGGTATACGATATTTATTTTCATTTTTGTTTGTTCCATGGCCAAAGCTAACTGTATTTATTTTCATTTTTGTTTATTGCATAGTTAAACAAACTCTTTTTTCTGACACAGTATTGTAAGCTAAATAGTCCTAGAAATTTAATGTTAAATTTGTAACTAAAAAGTTTTTAATATTTAATTTTTTTGGAAATTCAACTGCTAATAACTTATAGAAATGTTCAATTTTTGGAGTGGATATTTCATTGTTCATGACGAAACCAAATAAATTTATAGGAGTGATAGAACCATTTAAATAGCATTTGTGTCATATTTAATTGATTATGGAAATTCAAAAGAAAATGTGTTTTTTTTTTAATATGTTATTATTTCTTGTCAGTTACTCAATGGTATTTTTAGCCACTAAGTTTATCTTAAAATGATACACGCAAACAATATATTTATTTATATTCTTGGGTGTGTGTGCAGATTTGGTGGACAGAAAAGTGGTAAGGAGGCCAACACGGATGATCGCATGATCGCATGAACGCGTGCGCTTTCTGAGAAACACACACGCATTCCTGAAGCTATAGGTCTGGCAAAGCCCTAACCTCTATGCATCTTGCCACTTAGGTTCGTGGTCAAGAACGTGTGCGCGTTCCTATGATATAACATTTTTAATGGGTCGTGGGCCTAATTTGTGCCTATTTACACTCATCGTGTTCGTGTATAAATAGAGATGAGGAGCTTTGTCAAGATCTTGCCACCGTGTCCTATTCAAGCCAAGTGTTAGCGCTAGAAGATGCTCTCTGACTGCTGGGAGGGCATGCCTAACACATGTTAGTTATTGCAATGATTTTTTTTGGTTGGTAGGTGGATCAAGTGGGTTGAAAGGATAAAAATATGGTAAAACTCCTCCAAAAGTATACTCAAATGATCAACAACACTACATATAGTTCGGGGCATTCACATTAAAGGCTAGATAAATAATGGGCAATGAGATTTGGAGGAACAATGAAAATATATGAATACATAAGTGTCACAATTTTTAACTCATACATTCACAAAGAAGATATTCATATCTAAAATCATATTTTTAATCTGAATCAAAACTTGAATACAAATTACAAGAAAGAGGTAATTAATAGTTCAGGGCATTGCAAAAATTTTCATTGCATTCAAATAAGACAAAAAAATGACATACATAGATGCACAATATGACCATCAGGATGTATGAGTTCTTGAGTATGAAATGTTGCATACAATTAAACTCTTCCCTCATCTCTCAAACCTTCAACCTCTTGTACTTGAACCCCAACTTCCTTCCAAGTTGAAGATCCTTCTCTTCTTTCACAATTCTTTCTTAAATAGAAATTACAATGTTTAATTGAGAGTAACCAATTCACGCTAAGATCCAAAACAAAGCTATATGATTCTAATCTATAGCATAATATCATGATATAATCTCTAGGTTATATCATAATATCATGATATAATCTCTAGGTTAAATGGATGAAGGTGACACTTATGTTGAATGGGTGTTTTTTAGAAAATCGAATGCTGAAAAATATGGAAAAATCACTCTTAAAGCATCACATGTAGCTCCAAAACAGTTGAGGATTTCAGGAAACAACCCATTAGACACATAATTTGGTCCATTCCTAAAAAACCCATGTTTTAATTTTTTGAGATTTGATTCCATTTGCTTAGAAATCGTGCCTCAAGATGAACACAAAAATAATCACCTACAAAAATTTCTGCATTTTTTAACCAAATATTGACCAAATGATGCTCTTAATCTCCTTTATATCTCTCGATATTTGATGAGTTGAACAAGTGTAAATGATGATTAGGATAGCCAATGAAGCCATTCTACCCATTTACTATCATGGAATTCCACAAAACAATGAAAAAAATAGTGCTAATACCATGTATACTTGACTTCTCTTATTTTCCTCCCAATTTACTAATTTTTACTTTTATTCAATTAATTTAATATATTCTAAAATAGTCTGATTTATAGAAATTTGTAATATTATAGAGAAATATCATCTAGAAAATTTAGAGAGTCACCGCTTACATTGAGTAACATTTTCCGTTTAAAAATAAATAAAGAGAATTTACAATAAATGAGATTATTTTATGTTTTTTTTTTTAATTTATTTCTTAAAATATGTATTGATGTTTTTTTTTCAATTTTAATTAAAAGAATCGACTTAATTTACATGCCATGTCTTATTAAATTTCATCATATATTATAAAATGGAACTTAGAGAATGTAAAAAGCCAACCAACACACCAACACGAGGAAAACCCTAACCCACCACAACCACCCAACATAAACACTCAAATTGATGAGGGGTTGGACACATTAAGAACAAGAACACATGTAAATCAATTAAGGGGCATGAGAGAACCAAACAAAGAGTCCTTGGCCACTTCATTGGATGTCATTGTGAGGTCCATTGCAAGTGCCCAAGGGAAATTGACTTCTATTTCTCAATATAGGGCAAGAATGTTTGAGTATTACAACATTGGATTGTATAGAAAATAAGTTGGAGACATAGATATATCAAAACAACAACTAATGTCTATTTTTATTAATCCTTCATCTGGACAATAACCACATGTGACCAAGAAACACATTTGCATTGACTAGTGCGTCTACCCACAAATTAGTGAAAATTGAATGGACACAACCACATGTGACCAAGAAACACATTTGCATTGACTGGTACATCCACCCACAAATTAGTAAAAACTGAGTGGACAAAGGGTACATGGTATTTGATAAACCTCTCTGCAATAACAAGGAGGTGTCTTTATATTTTTTACGAAAATTATGGGCTGAATTTGTTAAAAAATTGGTAGAGTAACCAAAAAGATTTTAAGAAATCATCAGCATGGTTGAGTCGATAGCGACACATATTTTACCTTTCGTTTTCCAAATCGAAAACCTGAGTGTGGATGGGTCATGGGTTAAATTTGTCAACACCTGAGAGAGGGTTCTTTCTTGGATGTTGTAAAGTACCTCTACCCGTGTAGAAAAAGATATAAGTATAGTTAGAAGTGGGAACATAAACGCTTAACGAAAGAAGAATGACCTTCAAGATAGAAAGCAATGGATTTTACCTGTAGTGTTAAGAGGAAATCCCACGCTTGAATGCAGAGCTCGCTGATAGCATAAACACAACCATGATCTTGGTCATGCCGTCTCTATTCCTATAACATGAGATAGAGACTTAGATTAACTACAAGAGATTAAACACTTAATGTAAAGAGAAACCATTTAAATCAAAGTTCGGGGTAAGCAAAATAAATTTACTTGTTTTGTTTCAAAGGAGTAATACTAGGTGAGAGATCAAAGTATAATGAGGGTTCGCTAGCTAACAAACTTCTTGAAGAGAGTCAAAACAATCGCGAGTTTGTCGTGAATATCTTGTCTCTGTAACGAGTCTAGATGTTTCCATGGAGGCGCGTTTGCTCCGTGGATCGACCTTGGGATTACCCTACAAACCAAAGGTAACATTTGTAATAAAAATAACCCAAAGAGCATCTGAGTGGGCCCAATGGTTAAGAACATGTGTTATCTCCGGGGAGGTCACAGGTTCAAAACCGGCGGGGGGTAGGGATGCTCATATTGCCCCGTTGTGACAAGGCTAGAAGGGTAGACGACCCCTGGGATAGAGGTTTCACTTAGGTGGTGCCTCGGAACGTCTCGACCCCTGCTGAGTCACAAGTTATTGGTATATCTGGCTTACTGTCGATACCAGAGAACTGTTTCCATAGAGAACGAAAAAAATTAAATTCTGGTAATGTTGGCATAGAGAAATCATTAACAATGTGCTTAGACCGATCACAATAAGCTTCCAGGACGGATAGTGACAGAGGGGTTTTTCACCAAGAACCCTCAAAGGTTTGGTAATCCGGATGAGGCCAACAAAGTTTTGATGATTCATTTGTTTTGCATTAACACCACACTACATATATTGTAGTGGTTGTCAACCTTCACTGTAGTTGATGTAGTTGATGTCGACCTCTACACTAGATTTATGCCACTTGTCATTAGGAAGAGTTGGGCACGAGTGGAGTAGGTCTATGTAACAGTCGAGGCACTAACGTGGAAGGAAGATGGTAGGTGGTTTGTATGCGTGCGTTTATGATAGGGGTTAGTGTGATCTACACATCATTTAGACAAGGAATTTTCCACAGATCTAAGTTAATGTGGATATTATGGCAGTCACGATCACCATGACTTGGGGAGACAACGAAATCGTAAGGGGCTTCATGGGTCTTAGGAGTATAGTGGAGGTGAACCAGGATAGAGAGCTTTAAAAAGGGTAAGTTAGTTATCCTTGTAACGAAGTGGGTTCTAAATTTAGAATGACACATATATATATATATCTACACTTAAGTTTTGTAAAAAGAAATGATAAGTAAGTGTTTATGCTAAGCATAGCCACTCTGTGTAAAAACACTGGGTATACCTATATATTTATATGTGTGTATGCACCATTTCAATTTGAAAAATATAATCTTGAAGGAGTCTTGAGACCAATAAGTTCCTGGACATTGGAAAGAAACATACGACTTAGACAGATTAACGAGGTAACTAATATTTATGTAGATTCTAACAAATCTAATTACATGTATACAAGAAACATACGACTTAGACAGATTAACGAGGTAACTAATATTTATGTAGATTCTAACAAATCTAATTACATGTATACCTTGCGAGATTGCGTAGACACTTCGACGAGTGTAGTCTCTCGAGACTCTAACCTGTCACGTAAAAGTAAAAAGGATATATTTAAAGAGTAGTAATGTTTACCTTGTCACCAAACTATAATAATAACTTCGGTGATGATGAAACAATGACGAGAAATCGAGTCTTACCGTTTAATGTTTAATAATGTTAATTTTTTTTTTTTTTGTGTGTGGTTAGTTTCATGTCACCATGGGATGCATGTTTGGAGTACTCAAAAATAAACTTTAAACAAAACTTATAGGATTCAAGATGACGATGTCATCCATAAAGGTAAACATTTTTGGAGGGAAAGGAGAAAACTATTTTTTTATTTCATATTTTAGATTTATCTTATCTCCTTATAAGTTTACTCAAATTTCAAGTTTAGGCACTTGTTGGATGTGGAATTAAATTCCGTATCCAACAAGTATCCCCTTTTCATACTTTTGATAGAGCCGTAATGAGATAAACTAGAAAACATGAAAAAACATCTATATTTCTCATTTTTTCATGTATTTCCACTTTATTTTATGTAAAAGAAACCCACTTTGTATACTTTTGATACACCCACAAAGATAAACTAAAAATATATGAAAACAACATGTTATTTCTAGTTTTTTCATGTATTTCTAATACTTTTAATAATTTTTTATTAAAAAATATTCTCAAATTAAAAAAAATTTAATAATAATAATACACCAATTATAAATCATAAATAGAATTTCAAAATTTCATTTTTTTTTAATTAAATTTAATATAAAATATATTAAAAACATTATAAAAACTTTGCAAAGTAAAAAAAATCAAAATAATTAAAAGCAATAAACTTTGATTTGGGATAATCAATCACTATATATATATATATATATATATATATATATATATATATATATATATATATAGTGATACTAGATGCAAATATAATAATTGGAAGTCAATGTTATCTAAAATTAATGTTTTGATGAAACTATTAAATTACATGATATGTGATGAACATTATCGTCGTTTAATTTTAGTTTTTTCTGTGTAACTATAAATTTAATAAGTTTAAAAAATTATATTTAAAATATTTGTGTATTTGAAAATCAATAAAAATAAATAAAATTATTCTTTTATATCTTATTATAAATTTATATTTAAAATATTTGTATATTTGAAAATCAATAAAAATAAATAAAATTACTCTTCTAAATCTTATTATAAATGCTGTAATTTAAAATAATGAAAATTCAACTTTAAATACCATTATAACAAAAAATAATATTATGTCAAATCATATTATTTTATTTTTAAATATTTAATATGTTTATAAGTTTAAAATAATTATAAAGTTTATAATGTTATAATACACTCTTAAAAAATTAAAATTTTAAACATATTTAAAATTAACCAATTCATTTTAGTATAGTGTATAATTAATCCATTATGACAACTCTGTCAAAATAGATTGTGGGAAGCAGGCACACGGTTAGCAATCAGACTTTGTTTTTACGGGAAATTGTTATCACTCTTGGGATTTGGTGACAAAGAATTCTTCTAATGATGGATTTGGATCTTATTATTGTGGGTTGGTTGCAACTAAATAGATCAAGTTAGAATATGGATAGGGATTGCATTTAATAATATTTTCTTGTGTGAATGTATAAATACATGTAAGCCTATAGAGACAAGTGAGAAAGACAGATTGAGAACTTGCAAGTCTCTTGTAATCTCCATGATCTGAATAATAATACAACCAATGCCTATGCTTGGTGGATGTAGCCCAACATTTGGGTGAACCACGTGAAATCCCTGTATTCCTCATCTGTGTGATTGTTAATTAATCATATGTGAATTGCGTTTTCCGCATTTACAATTATAACAAGTGGTATCAGAGCTAGATGGAAGAGCATCAAATTTTTGAAAGAGCCGCAAGAGTAGAATCTGTGTGAAGTGTGTCAAGTTCAACATCGTCGTAGGTCCCTCCTCTAGAAGGATGCAACTTCATACTAGTCAAGCTTCAAGCACATTCGAAAACTTGAAATCATCGCGGTCCAAGTGTATCGAGAGGTGTAAAGATGGTGGAGGAGTTAATTAAAAACAAAAAGTATTTTTTAATTAAGAAGTCATGTGGGTGGATTTGTTTTTAAAAAGTTTTTTTTTTTATGGAGTGATAAGTTTAAAAGGATTAAGTAAAGGTATAAGGTAAAAAGGTAAAAGGAGGGGTTAGTAAATTTTTTTATTTTTTATTATTAAACTTTTTTATTTAATCTTGTGGAACTTAAATCATTATTTTTTCACATTATTTTTTAAAGCGTTTTGGGTTTTTTTATAAGCAATGGATATTAGGAGTTTTTTATGCTAATGGTTAAGATGCAAAGTTCAAAGTTTGAAGTTGAAAAGTTCAGTGGTAAAAACAACTTTGATCTTTGAAAGCTCAAGATGCGAGATTTACTGGTGCAACAAGGGTTGCAAAAAGCATTGGTAGGCAAGTCAAAGAAACCAATAGCCATGAAAAATGAGGAATGAGAAGATTTGGATGCAAAATCACCTAGTACCATTTGTTTATGTCTGGTGGATGGTGTTTTGTTTAATATTGTAGGAGAGGATACAACATCAGGCTTATGGAGCAAGTTGGAAAGTCTATACATGACAAAATCCTTGACGAGCAGGATCTACTTGAAGAGACAATTGTACAGTTTGCGGATGAAAGAAGGTACTAAAGTTGTTGACCATTTAAATACCTTCAATACCCTTATAGTTCAATTGACTAGTATGGAAGTTAAATTCGAAGATGGAGATAAGGCTATTACACTATTGTGTTCGTTGCCTGAGTCTTGGGATAATCTAGTCATCTCCATTAGCTTTAGCTCAATAGATGTTTTAGATTATGACTCTGTTGTAGGAGCTTTGTTGGATGAGGAGATGATGAGAAAATCTAGTCAAGAAACCTCAACTTCATAGGCGATGATGTTCAGAGGTTGAACTAAAGAGAAGAATGAGAGAATTTTTTCTCATTCTAAGTCAAGACACAGAAAGGGTAAAGAAAAATGTTGGTACAATGGAAAAAGAAGACATCTTAAGAAAGATTGTTGGAAGAGAAAGGAATCTGAGGAAAAATCTACGAAGGAAGAAAATTTGGCTATAACAAATTCAGGTATGACTGATCAAGTTTTATGTGTTTCTAGTAATTTACAATATCAAGAAGAATGGAAGTTAGATTCAGGTGCCTCCCATCACATGTGCTCACATACAAATTGGTTCATTTCTTACCAATATGTTGATGAGGGTGTAGTGTTTATGGGAAATGGTATTCCATGCAAAATTGTTGGGGTTGACAATATTAGAATTAGGATGTTCGATGGTATTGTTAGGGAATTAACGGATGTTAGATATGTACTTGAGCTTAAATAAAATTTGATTTCATTGGGAGTGTTGAATTCTTATGGATATAAGTATACAGGTCAAGGTGGAGCACTCACACGGTCGAAAGGTAGTTTATTAGTGATGAAAGCAACAAAGGTTGATAACCTTTATAATTTGAAAGGGAGTATTGAAGTATCATCTGAACTGACATATGTATCTTCTTGTTTATGGCAGAAGCATCAAGGTCATAAGAGCAAGAAAGAATTGCAGGTACTGGTAAGAGGTAAATCATTTCTAGACTTAAAATTTTTGTTTCTAAATTCCTGCTTGTTTTATATCTCTACAAGTTATGATGGTGGTATAAAGGGATGTTGTGTGTGGGATCTTACTTCTCACAAGGTCATCATTGACAAAGATATAGTATGTATGGAACAACCAAAAGGGTTGATTCAAGATCACAATGGTAAATTTGTTTGCATGCTAGATAATTCATTGTATGGCCTAATGGTACCAAGGCAAATATACAAGAGGTTTGAATCCTTCATAGTGAGTCATAATTTTTCAAAGGGTAGGCTATACAGTTTATAGTACATTCACAGTCTTGATGTTATTTGATGATGATATTCTCTTTGCAAGCCGAAGCATGGATAAAATCAGTAAGAAAATGACTCAGGTGAATAGGACAATTCAGATGAGGGATCAAGGAGTAGTAAAGAAAATTATGGGCATGGAAGTATACAAATATGGTAATGGTAAGATGTGGTTGGAGTTCAGTATGAACATTGTAAAACTAGTTTTTATCCCTCTTTCTTTCCATTATAAGTTTTCTTCAATCATAGGTCCCGTCTATAAAGAAGAAAAGGTTATGTCTCGTGTAATTTTAGTAGGAGGTCTTTTGTATGTGATGACATGGTTAAGATCATATGTTTCACATGATAATGATGTTGTCAGATACATGACAGATTCATGTGTTGCAGTGAAATGGGTGCTTCAGCGTTTGAGAAGCACAAATATCACTTATAATGGTTACACTGAGATAGTCTGTGATAATTGTAATGTATATTTTACAAGTGTATTGGATAGAAGGAAATATTTCACTAAATATATCTCACAACACAGTTGTGGAAGACATCTTGGAGGTGGAGTGACCCCTCAGGAAATCCAAACTCCTACAAGTCACACAGGCGAAATTATGAAACCAATTTTATTAGAGAAGTTGCAGTGGTGCTTGGCTTCTCTTGGCTTGTAGAAAAGGTGATGAACAAAAGGAAGGAGCAAGGTATCAGGTTAATTGTTGTCAAGGAGGATATTGTTGAGATTTGGTGACAACGAATTCCTCCAATGATGGATTTGGATCCTATTATTCTGCGTTGGTTGCAACTAAATAGACCAAGTAAGAATATGGATAGGGATTGCATTTAATAATCAGTTTCTTGTATGAATGTATAAATCCATGTAAGCCAGTAGAGGCAAGAGAGACAGACAGAGTGAGAACTTGCAAGTTTTTTGTAATCTCCATGATCTGAATAATAAGACAACCGATGCCTATGCTTGGTGGATGTAGCCCAACGTTTGGGTGAACCATGTGAAATCATTGTGTTCCTCATCTATGTGATTGTTAATTAATCATATGTGAATTGTGTTTTCCACATTTACAATTCTAACAATCACCATTGGTGACCATACATGCATCCAATTTTACAAGTTACCTTCATGCATTTCATCAGATTATTTTATTTAGGTTGTGAAGTGATATTGTTTCAGGTTGTGACATTTGTGAAGGAGGCTTCTCTTATCAATGCATGTCAAAGTTTTATTAGAATTGGTTAAAAATTGAAGCCATTATATTATAATATAAATTTTATTTATATTTTCACTATCCAAGCTATTCTGTTATATATTTTAAATTATATTTTCACTGTACTTGTTAGTCTTTTTAACAAATTGTATTTATGTGAAAAACCCAAAATATTAAAGAGTTCTATCTATTTTCTTTTATGGCTATTGCAATGTTTTATTATATACTCTATTTATTTACATGGATAACATATTTTAGAATTTAGGATATATTCATATACATTATTTTAGCTTTAAGAAATACTAATATAATATTCCATTAGGAATAAGCCCTTTACCTTAGCCCCTTTCTAGACTCTTAGCCCCGTTTCTCTTTCCAGTGGAGTTTAACATCCCATACTTATTTGTGGGTTGGTTTGCAATGTACTTTATTAATAATAATATGAGTGTTTACATATTACAAAAACATGCTCACTGGTCTTTAGCATCTCATAATCCTTTTGGCCTATAACAACCTGGCTCACTAGACTATTTAAATCATGCTAAACATTTAAATCTTGTTGTATTGTGTTAATTTTAAGGTTTTCCTATAGTTTATATGTTCAATTACTTAGGCCATCTCTAAAAACTACAATAAGTGGACCCTCATTTATTCAAAAACCAATTTATTAACACTCTTCATTTGAAATATTATCTAAATAAATAACCAATTGGAATATTATCTAAATAAATAACAAAGTTTTTTTTTTGTAAATAAAAGAACACTATATGATATTCACATATTTACATGTCAATACGAAAATAAGAGTCTGCCACTTGTCCCACCAAAGCAGGGAAACCAAGACAGGTGGCCATCAAGTGTATATATGACTGTAACTGAAAACAATTCCAACAAAAAAGATCAGAATGTTCTACTGTGCAGTGGCCATGGCCAACTGTCTTACATAGCTTGACAGAGAGTTTTAATTCTCTACAAAATTGACTAAAGCAAAAAGACACCATAAAACCTGAGAGAGCTATCTTAGACTCGGCCGTCCCTAGGTGTTGTAGGCTGGGACAAATAATTGTCCACATGTTGGACATCGTTTCTTATTTGGGGTAGCCATCATCGCATCCATCAAGAGGTCCAAGCACTATGCCAAGAAGTTCTGGATATGGGCACGTTCATGCATTTTTTTTTCGCAGCTCGAAGATGAGCTAAAGGTGCTCCTCTGCAAATAAAATTGGGGTCGGAGGAGGTGGTTCCTTCGTCATATCTGTGTCCATTTATTTCACTGCGTCCACTACATCAACTGCATCCCCTGCATCTGCTATGTCCACTGCATCATGTTATGTGTCCACCACTGCCATTTCTTTCTGTAACATCCCGCTCTGGCGCACTGAGAAAACTTATTCTTTGAGGACACTTGCTCGCAAGTGATCTGGACTTTTATGATAAGAAAACATTTATCCTTGATTATGATGCGATATGATAGATGACATGATGTTTTACTACTTTGACATAGACAGATGCTATTGACTTGGTTTTACTGAGTGTGTAGGGTTTTTGACCTTGAGGATGCAGAGGCATCGACGGGACCCCTTGGACTCTGGATCGAGTCAGGGAGTGTGCTTTGGGGTTGATTGTTTACTATGATTCTAGTACATTTGATTATATGATATGATGTGGACATGTTCTAACACGATTCTTGATGATGCAGGCTGATGATAGCTTGCCGAACAGACTCACATATGGAGTAAAGGGGCCACACATGATTACCAGAGAGGTTGAGGGAGAGGTGTGGACAGTAGCCCTGCCACAGCCTACTAGCACTCCCACCGTGGCTTGAACTGTAGGTTAACAATTACCTAGTTCGAGAGGATCCACGATGTCATGAGGGTAGACTGTGATAGTCGCTCACGATGATTCTAAGGCACGCACAATAAGGTGGGGGCCTTATTCCTTAGAGCCCTTAGTCTCCCACAAGTTCACCTGGCAGAGTGTTGACTCCAAGGGTTATTGATGTCTACCAGTCAGTCAAGGAGCGAGTGGCATCCTTGGAGCACGTGGTGCATCCTGAAGGGAACGTTGCGCAAAAGAAACATAAGAGGCGAGTGGCACCATTGGAGCACATGGTGCATCCTGAAAGGCACATCGAGCAAAAGAAACGAACGAGGCGAGTGACACCCTTGGAGCACGTGGTGTGTCCTGAAGGGCACGTCACATTGATGTTGATGAAGGAACAAACCTAGATGGCCCTAAGACATTTAACACATTAATAAATTCTTAACCAACTTTCCTAATTAAATGTCGCCCAGTTCAGACTCTAATTCCTCAGTCTAAAACTTGTCTAAGGTAAAAAATTTGTCTAACCTTAAGAAAATGACCCTATAAAAATAAAAATAAAAATTTAAACTAAAACCCACTTAAGTAATAGTCTTAGTCTTCACAAAAATTTTGGAGTAAAATGAAGAGAGTAAGAATTTAATTAAAACTAGTGGATTTAAAAATTGCAAAGAAGAAATTAATTCTTAGCTTGTGAAAGTATAAAAAGATATTAAATTAATAGTAAAAAGGAAAAGATTGAATGGCGCAACTGCCATTGTGGCTCTAATAAAAAGGGGAAAGAAGGGAATAATAAAAATTAGGAAACTAAGGAATAGGGGGAAACATAATAAGGAAAAGAGGGGAACCTATGGTAAAAACCGAGGTCAACATAGTAAGGAATCTGCAATTAAGAACCTTCTAAATTGAACTAAACTAGCAACTTCATTTTAGGGAAAGTATTTAAACCTGAAAGGGAATCTAGGAACACCTAGGAGTAAATTTAGGAGCAACTCTAGGTGGGTGAGGGAATTGAGACAATTAATAAATTTAAAGAAAATAATTATTGGAGAAAAGAGGGGGATGGACGACACTTGTGCGAAGGAGAATATTTAGAATATTTTTATTAAAACTTAATTTAAATGTGATTTAGGGAAAGTTGGAGGTTCTAAAAACTCTATAAAAGAAAGGAAAGATGAGGAAGAAGGGGATCGACTGTTAGCGTAACGTTACGTTGTCGGATTATTAACTTGACTGATTACTTGTGGGGAGTTGGGATTTTTCAGCTCAGATAGGAGTGGTAGCTCGGCCTTGCGAGGCGAGCTGGGAGCCAGACGTACCATCTGGATAATGTGTGGCCCATTTGCGGCTTGGGGGGATAAGGGGGAAGCAAAGTACCCCTAGCGTTAGCTGGGAGGTACCGGTGAGGTCTCGGCGGTCGGCGAGTGGGAGTGACACGAAGCTCAAGGGCGGGATAACATCTTCGGGTTGTTCACCATCGGTCAAAGGTACGCAAGTGTGTTGTTGGTTTAAGAATAAAAGAAAATTTTGTTAATTTTTGTATATGATTCCCTTGATGATGAAAGTTGTGCTGAATTTTGGATAGTAGTTTTACTTTGTTATTAGAATTCTAAGCCAACTTAGAGGTAGTTTAGTTGCATTCTTTAGTAAAAATTTTCAGATGATTTTAAGTGGCGTGTAAGTTATTTTTTTGAAGCGTCTACCCACTGTCCATATATATTTAATGACCATAGACCCTTTCCTGTAGCGCAACTCTTGTACTTGTTAGTGAAGGCCGAGATTCTCATTCCATCTCTGCGTTAGTTGTAAATCTTGATCGGTTTTCTATGGCCTGGTAAAAAAAGGGGGGGGGAGTTTACTTATTTCTTATTTTCGATGGTTTGCATGCTTCTTATTATGTGGTAGCGTTGTGATAGTTGTGACTGTTAGAATAGTGACTAATACCTGACTTTGGTGGCTTAAATTTTCTTGGGGTCCTTTTTACTGTTGCACAAACCTGGGGGCAGTATGGTTTTTGGAGTCACCCTTAGGGTTGTTGATTGTGCATATCTAGCTCCGAAATTCTCCTGGAGATCTTGCCCACCAGCCTTAGGCCATAGTAGAGAACCCACGAACACTTGGGTTCTAGACGATTAAGTTTAATGTCTCATCCTTAGGCAGTGAGGGAATAACATTCCTAAGCCATACACACGAAATTTCTTACCCGCAGTAAGTTTTGACCATTGTAACACAGCGAAAACCACTAGAGAATATTCAAGTTATCTGTTGGCTGATTTATTAGCCTTGTTTTAGCGTATTTTAAGTGAAAGGGGCTCTTACGCCTTATTGGAGTGATCCTGTGGTTATGACTTTCATGCAGGGTGAGGCTATGCCAGGGCACCCAACCACGACTGTGTTGACAATCCAGGAATGGAAATTTAATTTTCTCTTAGCGTACTGTTATCTTCTCTTCCTGGGGTTTCCTCCATCTTCCAGTGGCCCAACGAAACCGAACCCACCTTTTTCTGCCTAAATCTGTTAACATGATCCTCTATGGATTTGCATTTTGTTTTTCTTCCTGGTGTATTTTCCTTAGCCTTCTTCCTGGCCGAGCATGAACAAGCTCCGACCTCTCCCTTGTAAATTTTGATGACCTACTCTCCTTACCTCGCGCTGTTGCAATCGCCCCTCTCGATTGGGCCGTTGCCTCTCTGCCTTTCCCATTACCTAAGACGCGACAGGTACATCGACCTACATTCCACCCTTCCCGGAAGTAAATTTAATTATAATTATGAACTACAGTGGGACAAGATGATGGTGTTATAACTGTTACAACAGAGATGCAAGAACGAAAGCAGGAATGGCGGGGTGAGTTCCTCGTGGGTTTCTGGAATACCTGAGTAACAATTGTGTGTCTATTCCTACTTAGTTGCATATTGTTTTACCCTCTTTTATAAATATATTTCATTAGTATACAGTTTAAAAAAAATTACCCTTTAAATTTAATTTGGTTTAGTGTTTTACAATTTAAATAACCTTACTGTTTTACTTATTGTTTTACTTTTTATGTGAATTTTATTGTTCTGCAATTTACAATTCAAATTAAAGCGAATCTGTAATTATTAAAAACATTTATAGACTTTCATTGTGAATTATGGGTATTGCAGTCATATCTTTTGAGATTAATTGTATTTCAATTCTTTCAATCAATTTTTAGTTTGGTAGGTCGCATAACAGTCGAAAAATTGGACCTATATCTCCTTATAGATTGACAATCGTGTAAATATTAGTGACCTAATAAATCTAGCATTCCTACCTTGTTTTTGGAATAAGAAGACTTTGACTTAATATAAATGTTTAGCGGGAATGGTCTTCATGTAATTTGTGTATTGTTTTAAATATGGTTTAGTGGGTATTGTCTTATTTTATAGTGAGTATTGTCTTAGTTTAATTGGGATATCACCCAATATGATTTACATATTGTTTTAATTTAATGGAGTATCATTCTAACACAATTGATTATCGCTCCAATACAATTGGGTATGGTTTAACACAATTTGGGTATTGATTATTATTAATTGGGATATTGTTGATATAAATTTTAGTGGTGATTGTTCACAATCTCAAGAGGTTTTGTTTTACTAGAGTGGTTGAAAAAGAAATCGTTTTAATATAAATTTAGTTCACTCCTTCATCCTTCGACTTCTTGCTTAAGCGATATGGTTATGGGACGTTGATGAAGTCGTCCCAGCTTGCGCTACCCGTTGAGGGTGTTGGTGTTTATTATAAGTAAAGGGTTACACTTGGTTAGGTAAAAATGGTTTAGCTTGGTTGCTTACAATAAAGGTTCTAGCTACCTGTGTATTTATTGATGAGTTCCTAGGATGATTGTCCTTAGATTAGTAGGCTTGGTCTGTTGAGTCGGGCGAGATGTAGACACCTCCATGTTCCTCAGAATAGTCTCCAGCCCTAAGACCTTAATGGTTAAAATTGATGGGAACCTGGGCTTGAGCGTTGCTTATGTGTCTTGGAGGTACTAACCATTGCAGGGTAGGACGAGCGGGTAGTCAGTCTTACTTATTGTCGTTTGATCGTCGTTAAATGCATGCAGATATTTGTTGTGCGTCTTATGTTATCTTATTGTGTTCGTCATGTTTTGCATCTGGATCGTCGTCGGGTGGCGATGTAGAGTCGAATGTGTTTGTTTCCCTTGTACACGCGCGCACACACTTTTAAAATCAAAAAATTTGCACTTCTTATAAGAGGTTTGTCATCGTAATGAGGAGGATCGTTACACTTTCAAGGGAGTGACCACTTGCCAACTTGGAAGAATCTCTTCCTCCACCATGCAAGAACCAGTGCCATATAAGTGGTCTAGAGAGTGGGCTGTTGGAGGGTCAATTTCATGGCTACGGCTGAGCGAAGGGGAAAAATTCACGGGAGGGGGCATTTCTGCCATGAAAGGGCCGCTACCAAGGTCAATGGTGGGAATTGGAGTGGGGGGATGGTTTTTCCTGAGGCGACTGGTGATAATGAGGGCGAGCTAGGAAGGGGGGAGACGATTGCGTCTGGTGTAGACATTGTAATACAATGGGCCTTGTCTATACTTGGCTCGCTCATTGGGCATGTTGCGATCTTGGATGAACAGAACCAAATAAGGCATGGGTAGACACATAGTGAAAAGGTTGTGGGAGATCCAAATAAGGTTGAGGAGAAGACAAGCGAAATTCCAAGGAGGAATGAGAGAACAATCTAACATCTTAGCTTCCATAAAACCTTGCGAGTGGATGTGGGAGGGAGACATGAAGGCCGAGGTGTCTGCAAGCCCGGTGCAGGTACACCCAACCAGTTTCGTACATGGCTCCCTTAATTTTCCTCAGAGTTCCCAGTGCATCTCCATTGAGTCGCAGTGAATTTGGGTCATTCGAGCTGGGGGGATGGGAGGTTGACGACAGGGATTAATATCTCCCTGCGTTGCGTGGCATTTCCTATCTCCCACTTCCGTGTACTTGTCACCTCATCTGGGGAAATAAATAACTAAGTTAATCAGTGTATAAACTCAATATTTTTTTGGAAAATTCTTTTCAAAATTTGGTAGAAATTTTGTAAAGATTAATAATTTCACCTAGTTGATGGGAGCTTTGACCATGGATCTTTGTTTTTAATATTAATATCTATAATATGTGTTATTATTAATACATTATTTTGGAGAATATCGATGATATTAAAAATATTGTAAATTTAAGGAGACTCTATGGTGTGATAAAGAATTAGAGGATAAAGGAAAATTAAGATATTATAAGGAGGTGGTTAACCCTAACCTTGGAAATCAAAAGTGTCTTTTTGTTTTGACTAGCATAAATAAGAGAATCAATTTTGCTAAATACGAACCAATTCTCATGAGCTTTATAGTAAAAGTGGGCATTAAGAGGGTTGAAGATGAAAAACACCTTCTCCTAGAATGCCCTAACACTTTCTCCTAGAATGCGCTCCATATAAAACTTTAGTGATCTTTGGTTGGAGGTTAACCATCATCATCATCATCATCATAATCATATATATATATACAAATACACGCATTAACTTTTGTAAACAATTTTACACATAAGTAATATATTATTACAAGTTTCAAGTGTTTTATAATTACTTTAATTTTTCACTTTAGACTATATATAACTATTTTCTCAAGACATTTCTAAGATAAACACTTTGGAGTGTATATAACTATTGTCCTAATTTTTTTCTAAAAAATAAGTATTCACAATAACATAATAGACATTCTAAATATTTATTAAACATTTGAACTTTAATCTTAGTATAGAGAGTGGCAGCCCCATTAAACTATTACATTACTCTATTTAATAAATTATGTTGATGTCATTATAAAAAAATTATACTATCTAATTAATATTTTAAATATTTATTAAACATTTGAACTTTTAACATCGTTATAGAGAGGCAGCCCCATTAAACTATTACATTGTTTTATTTAATAAATTATGTTGATGTCATTCTAAAACAATTACACTATCTAATTAATATTTTAATATTTAAAAGAAAATTTAATTAAATGATTATTTTAGATTTATTATTGTCAATTATATTTATGTTATTAGATGATAAAATTATTTTTTCAAAAATTCTTAAAGTATAAAATAAATAGACCAAAATTACTTTCAATAATTAATAAATAATAAAAATATTATCATAAATATCAAAATCCTGGAAAAAATTATCTTTAATAATTAATAAAAATAATATTATAAATATCAAATTTTTTAAATTTTTAATAATGACTGGACCATATTCCAATAAAATAGAGATTGGTTGCTTTGCAGCTATGTAGTGACATGAACCTTTTCAGTAATCTCACCTTTTCAGTAATCTCCTTTTACTAGTAAGAAAAAACAAAATTTTTAATAGTGACATGGAGCATATTCCAATAAAATAAATTAGAGATGGGTTGCTTTGCAGCCATGTCCTATTTATAGTGACATGAACCATATTCCAATAATATCCTTTTTAAATTTTTAATAGTGACATGGACCATATTCCAATAAAATAAAATAGAGATTGGTTGCTTTGCAGCTATGTCCTATTTATTTATAGTGTCATGAACCATATTCCAGTAATATCCTTTTCACTAGTAAGAAAAATCTAAAATCTAGAAATAAAATACGTGTAATGAAATGAGATACTGAACATGTCAAAATAGAGGTAGTTCAGAATAAATTATGAGAATTTTGTTATCCGAGTGTTAATTCAAAATTTTAAAACGTATCATGATTTCCACTTCTCTTGATACAAAACTGATTTAAAAAATAAAATAAAGCGCATTTGTTTACATATTCGCATTGACTTTCACTTTGGAGTGGTATAAAAAGGCAAGAATGTTTGGCCAATGTTTTGCCAAAAATAGTACAGATATGGATGACGATACAATTTTGTGCCAGGACCACAAGACGGCTTCTGTTTGCCATGGCAGCCACGGATGTCTAGGTAAGTTGGGTTGTGGCTGTATTAATGAAAGAGTTCACTTTAAGTATTGTTAGAAATTTAATGTTAAATTTCTAACTATAAAGCTTTTAATATTTAAGATTTCTGAAAATTCAACTGTTAATAACTTCCATAAATGTTCAACTTTTGGAGTGATACTTCATTGTTGATGAAGAAACCAAATAAAATTATAAGAGTGATAGAACCATCTAAATAGTTTTTATGTTAAATAGCATTTGTGTCATATTTAATTGATTATGGAAATTCAAAAGAAAAAGTCTTTTTCTTTTTTTTCTTGATGTTGTTATTTTTTTGTTAATTACTTGATGGCATTTTTAGCCACTCAGTTTATCCTAAAATGATATAGACAGACAATATTTTCATGTCTATTCTTGGGTGTGTGCATAAAGTTGGTGGTCAAAAAAGTGGTAAGAAGGCCAACAGGAACGTGCACTCACATGAACACATGTGCTGTCTCAGAAACGCACACATGTTACTAAAGCTATAGGTCCGGCAAAGCTCGAACCTCTACTCAACTTGCCACTTAGGTTCGTCATCAAGAATGCGTGCACATTCCTATGATATAACATTTTTAATGGGATGCGGGCCTAATTTGTGCTTATTTACACACATCGTGTGTTTTTAACCTCATTCAACAAATAGAGATGATGAGCTCTCTCAATATCTTGCAACTGTGTCTTATTCAAACCAAGTGTTAATGCTAGAAGATGCTCTCCAATTGTTTGGAGGGCATACCTAGCACATCTTAGTTATTGCAATGTTTTGTTTTGATTGGTAGGTGGATCAAGCAGGTTGAAATGATAAAGATATGGTAAAAATCCTCCAAAAATATACTCAAATGATCAACAACAATTCATATAGTTTGGGGCATTCACACTGAAGGCTAGATAAATAATGGATAGTGAGATTCAGAGGAACATGGAACATATATGAATGCATAAGTCTCACATTCTGTTAACTCATACATTCACAAAGAAGATATTCAGATCTAAAATCATATTTAAATCTGAATCAAAACATGAATACAACTTACAAGAAACATGTAATTAAGAGTAAACTCATCACTATAATTGAAGCTGAATCTTTGGGAAAATCAACACATTGCAGAAATTTTCATTGCATTCAAATAAAACAGAAAAATGAGATACATAGATGCACAATCTGACCATCAGGATGTCTAAGTCCTTGAGTATGAAATGTTTCATACAATTAAACTCTTCCCTCATCTCTCAGGCCTTCAACCTCTTGTACTCGAACCCCAACTTCCTTCCAAGAGGAAGATCCCTCTCTTCTTTCACAATTATTGCTTAAATAGAAATTGCAATGCTTAATTGAGAGTAATCAATTCAAATTAAGATCCAAAACAAAGGGATATGATCCTAATCTATAGCATAAGATCATGATATAATCTCCAGGTTGAATGGATGAAGGTGGCACTTCTGTTGAATGGGTGTTTTTGAGAAAATCAAATTCTAAAAAATATGGAATAATCACTCTTAAATCACCACCTGTATCTCCCAAACTGTTCACTTTTTCGAGTAACAACATAGGAGGCACCTAGTTTGGTCCATTCCTGAAAAAACCCATGTTTTATTTTTTTGACATTAGATTCCATTTGCTTGAAAATCGTGCCGCAAGATGAACACAAAAAGTTACCTACAAACATTTCTTCATTTTTTTAACAAATATTGACCAAATGATGCTCGTAATCTCCTTGATATCTTTGCATATTTGATGAGTTGAACAAGTGTAAATGATGATTAGGATAGCCAATGAAGTCATTCCACCTATTTACTATCATGGAATTCTACAAAACAATGAAAAAAATAGTGCTAACACTGGCTCCAACTGGGATGGTGTCCCCCATATGAGACACCAAGAACACACAAACCAATCCCTTCTTCCTTCATCAACCTGTAAGCTTGCTCTGCTCAATTGAAAACAACCATGTTGAAAAACCAAACTGCAAACTGAAAAGACTTTGTACCAGTGTCTCCTTTGGGCTATTAAGTCATTATTTATGTTGATCTATTGTAAACCAAACCAAACTATAAACTGAAATGAAATTATCAAACTGAGAGATTATTTAGGTACACCGATTCCTACTCTAATCAACAACAACTTCATGGATCAAGTAATGTGAAACTTCCATTGAAGCTAAGTAAGCATGCAACTAACAAAAAGATCTTTTTTGTAACTGAATGAGAAGGTGCAAAAGAAATGTGACATTTGCAACAAGAATTCCAGAAAAAACTTATACTTATTATTGCAACTAAGATATATGCCTAAAGCTTCAATATTTGGGATCTCTGAAAAAACTAACTCCATGTAGATAGCCATTGGGTCTTGAAGAATATGACAAAATTTCAGCTGGTTAACAAGACAATTTTGCTTCTATGTGAAGATTGCTTCATAATGGTCAGAGCAACAAAATCCTCTTGGAACTGTTGATCATTATTTTGGTCAGAAAATTCTTTATCAAGATTAAAAAAAGCAAGGTTGTCATGAGAATGAGAAGATAACAACATAGTTTCATTAATTCCAAAAGTAGAAACAACAGGATCAATGAAACCTTCACTTTGAATAATTTTCTACTCATGCCTATTACCGGAACTATCATTCTGAATTTTGTAATTAGAGAAATGGTGCAACAATTGAAATTCTTCACAACATTCATCATAAAGGAAATCAAATGCATATTTTCTTTTACAATATGAATTAAATACAACATGAAATTCCTTTAACGAAGAAATTTTGGATTGAAGTAGAGATCTACACCATTCCCATGCTTTTCCTTCCAATGATACATGGACATCTTCATTAAAAAATCTTCATGAATAATGCCCAACTGCTGCATATATTCATGAAAATCCAATAAAAACTCAGTAAGAACTTCCCAATCTTCTTCTTTAAAATTTGGAAGAGAGATTTCCCATTAATTTCTTTCAGGCACAGGATTTGGAAATCCAGGTACATTAGAGAAATAAAAAATTGCATACCTCCTAGCTAAGATGGCTTCCATTGATGTGGAGATTTTGAATCAGTGGAGCCACCTATGGTTTCTTCAAACATGGAGTCGCTAGGTGTAAAATCTGTTGTCAAATAAGAATCAACTTACTTTTCACCATCAAGAAGAGGATCTAGACATTTTTGTACACCCAAGGAAGATATTCAATGTCATTGCCCGCAATAGCACCAAAACATGTTAGCGTTAGAAGATGCTCTCCAATTATTGGGAGGGCATGCCTAGCACATCTTAGTTATTACAATGAATTGTTTTGGTTGGTAGTTGGATCAAGTAGGTTGAAATGATAAATTTCTAGTAAAAATCATCCAAAAATATACTCAAATGATTAACAACACTTCATATAGTTTGGGGCATTTACACCGAAGGCTAGATAAATAATGGATAGTGAGATTTGGAGGAACAAGGAACATATATGAATGCATAAGTGTCACAATCTGTTAAATCATACATTCACAAAGAATATATTTAGATCCAAAATCATATTTTAAATGTGAATCAAATACTTGAATACAACTTACAAGAAACAGGAAATTAACAGTAAACTCATCACTGTAATCGAAGTTAAATATTTGGGAAAATCAATGCATTGCATAAATTTTCATTGCATTCAAATAAGACATAAAAATGAGATGCATAGATGCACAATATGGCCTTTAGGATGTCTGAGTCCTTTATTATGAAATTCTTCATACAATTAAACTCTTCCCTGATCTCTCAGGCCTTCAACATCTTCTACTCGAACCTCATCTTCCTTCAAAGTGAAGGATCTCTCTCTTCTTTCACAATTCTTTCTTAAATAGAAATTACAATGCTTAATTGAGAGTAACCAATTCAAGATAATATCCAAAACAAAGGTATCTGATCCTAATATATAACATAATATCATGATATAATCTCTAGGTTGAATGGATGAAGGTGACACTTTTGTTGAATGGACATTTTTTAGAAAATCAAATTCTGAAAAATATGGAAAAATGACTCTTAAAGCGTCACATGTAGCTCCAAAAAAATTCATGTTTTCAGGAAACAACCCGCCTGCCATCTAATTTGGTTCATTCATGAAAAAATTGTGTTTTAATTTTTTGAGATTTGATTCCATTTGC
The DNA here is from genome assembly GCA_009831015.1 of Picea engelmannii. Taxonomy (NCBI): domain Eukaryota; kingdom Viridiplantae; phylum Streptophyta; class Pinopsida; order Pinales; family Pinaceae; genus Picea; species Picea engelmannii. The sequence goes on from ML785061.1 coordinate 248,697, forward strand.
TTGGAAATCGTGTCGCAAGATAAACACAAAAACAATCACCTACAAAACTTTCTTCATTTTTTAACCAAATATTGACCAAATGGTGCTCTTAGTCACCTTTATATCTCTGGATATTTGATGAGTTGAACATGTGTAAATTATGATTAGGATAGCCAATGAAGCCATTCCGCCCATTTACTATCATGTAATTCCACAAAACACTGACAAAAAATGTGCTAACACCGTGTATGCTTGATTTCTCTTCTTTTCCTCCTAATTTAGTAATTTTTACTTTATTCAATTAATTTAATATATTTTAAAAGAATCTAATTTATAGAAATTTGTAATTTTATAGAGAAATCTAATGTATAAAATTTAGCGAGTCACCTCTTACATTGTGTAACATTTCCCCTTTAAAAATAATTATAGAGAATTTACAATAAATGAGATTATTTTATATATATTCTTTTAATTTCTTAAATTATGTATTGATTTTTTTTTTCAATTATAATTAAAATAATCGACCTAATTTACATGCCATGCCTTATTAAATTGCATCATATATTATAAAATGGAACTCAGAGAGAATGTAAACTGCCAACCAACACACCAAGGCGAGGAAATCCCTAACCCACCACAAGCACCCAACATAAACACCCAAATTGATGAGGGGTTGGACACATTAATAAAACTTGTAAATCAATTAAGGGGCACGAGAGAACCAAACAAAGAGTCCTTGGCCACTTAATTGGATGTCATTTTGAGGTCCATTGCAAGTTCCCAAGGGAAATTGACTTTTATTTCTGAATATAGGGAAAGAATGTTTGAGTATTACAACACTGGATTGGACAGAAAACAAGATGGAGACTTATATCAAAACAACCACTGATGTTTATTTTTATTGATCCTCAATCTAGACAACAATCACATGTGACCAAAAAACACATTTTCAATGACTAGTGTGTCCACCCACAAATTAGTGAAAACTGGATGGACAGGTTGTACATGGTATTTGATAAACCTCCCTGCAATAAGAGGGAGGTGCCTTTATATTTTTTGCAAAAATTATGGGTTGAATTCATTTTGGGTTAGCATGTCAACTACTTCGACATTGGTGACTTCCAAGGGGTGAGTCGAGGGTTTGCACAGGAACGAGAGTATGCTAGACACAATCTCATGTTAGGTCCATGTCCCACCAAGCAAAGGCTTGACCCCCCTACCCATCATCCTCTTATTTATTAGAGTTTGCAGTAGGTACATGTTACTATATCATCATTGACTCGGAGCCTAGTACAACATGGAATCTGTGTTGCACTATCTCGAGAGGAGGTGCCTATCGATGACATTGATAGAGGGGTCGGAGCTTCACCCCATACAATAGAGTTCAGTGAGGAGAGGAAACATGGACATAATATTCATCCATGTGAACCTCACAAATGCTTGATTTGTAGACAAAATTGCTATGGGCCTATTGAGGCTAGTGGACAAAGAAGCTTCATGGGGGAGGTTAGTATCTTAACCATCTCTATGTTCTTCATCATTATATATTTATATATTATTCTTTGTATTTATATTGATATTTTATTTTATGTCGTTTTGTAGTTGCTATACCCATGTAGCAGACCCTCTATGCCCATGGATGCATTAGTGTCTGTCTCCACCAGTGATATAGCAGTAGAGGAAACCTGCTCAATTGATCTACCCCACACACATGTATGTGTCACATTTGATAAATTCACCACAGTGATTTCTTTATTTTATGGCATCCTCTAATTTTTATTTTTTTTGTGTTTCTACAGGTTGTAGGACCAAGCGATGCCGAGGAATGTCCATTTGGAATGGACAATTCACCTACATCACATGAATCATGTGTAGAGTTAAATATCATTTAAATCTCAATTTTTTTGTATTTATGTTGTTGAATTTTACTATTTTTTACTAATAGTTCAATATTATTAATATGTATGCATGATGCTGATATTTTTGTTAATTTTAGTATTAGTACTCTCCCTAGTCACCTGCCCATAGCTTCTGAGTTACCTTACTCTAGGCCGAGGTTTATTCTATCACTTGTACAGTCTCTGGGGGTCCATCTCCACCCATCCCCAACATCTTTCTTATTCCATGCATCCTCTATGGATGCACCCATAGTCCACCCATCCACACCACCTATTCCATCACATCCATCTACAGTGGATGCAAATGAATGCCACCCACCCCCACCACCATTTTTATCTATGCCATCCACCAAGGTTTCCACATTAGAGGTTGCCTCGAAGAAGGTTGTATAGCCGAGTGCTCCACTTGTCAACGACTCTCCTTCAAGGCTCGATATATTCATGGTGAGATAATGTGTTGACGATACATTTTTGTGTATCATGACTGTAATTGATTTTATGCATATTTGTTTAAATTTCATGATTTGATCCTTGTAACTAACACAGGGTGACATCGCTGAGAGATTAGGGTCATGGAGGAGGGTAACACCCTCATGATTTTTGTACCATTTGCAGTGAGTTGTCTGATGTTGACATGTGAAGTATCATTTTTTAAGTCTTTTAATTCATTGTGGTAAAAAACTTATAACACTGTTTTTTCTTTGTGAAGTCTCCAAAGAGACGAACCACGCCTAGGCCCAAATCCACTAGAGGTGATTCTTCTAGAAAGAGAAGA
>ML785061.1:251398-271340 GCA_009831015.1 Picea engelmannii
ATGTGAAGTATCATTTTTTAAGTCTTTTAATTCATTGTGGTAAAAAACTTATAACACTGTTTTTTCTTTGTGAAGTCTCCAAAGAGACGAACCACGCCTAGGCCCAAATCCACTAGAGGTGATTCTTCTAGAAAGAGAAGAAATATCAATTTCTAGGATGCTCCTGAGGGTGGCGAGGGTGGAAGTGGTCAATTAGTGACCAATGACTCTTATTTTATATCTAGGCCACCATATGGTTGGTTTTTATGTTAGGGCACTTGCTGCCATTTTGTATATTGGGAAAGAGGTGCCATTTTGTAAAAAATGTACAATTTAGACAATGTTCCATATATATATATATATATATATATATATATATATATATATATATATAGATAGATAGATAGATAGATATATACATATATTTCATGACACATTTTTTATGAATTTCATTTTTTCTGCATTTTATGTGGATGAATGTGTGAATTTAAAAGTGTATGAATTTTATGTGTATGAATGTATGAATTTATTTAATTTGATTAATTAATTTTTAAAGTGTTAATGAAGTCTATGAAAGTAATAATAGTTCATTTTTTCTAAAGTTATTATAAATACTTGTGTTACACATTAATGAATGTCTTATGGTGGAAAATATTGCTAAGTGCTAAATCCATACACAATTAATGGTTCTCATTACCTAAATTTGACAAAACACTAAAGACCCATCCTAGTTAAGATTCTAGGAACCAATAATAACAATCATGTAGGCTACCATAATTACAATAGAAATAAGAGAGTTTAAACGTCACATTAAACTCTATCCAAAATGAAGCATGGGTCATTATAATGGTAATCACAACGTGTTAGAAGGGTTTCTTAATACAAAATTAACACATAAAATATGAGTTCACAATAAAGCCTGACATCAAATGAAAATTTACCTCAAATTCTCCATTAAGCTTGCCAAAATGTTCTACAATGTAGCCCAAGAGGAGAGCTACTAAATACCCAAATTCTCCACCCTTTACAATGGAGAGAGAGAACTCTTATTTATAGAGTGAGTCTCTTCTCTTATACAACAAAATATTATTATTTGCTAACTAATTCCATGACAAGTCAAATAAATATTATAATAATGAATTAGTTAGATCTCTCCTCAATCCATGTTTGACCATGTTACAACCTGTGGACATTAGCCTCTCTAAAGAAATTCACCCTCATCCAAAAATAGTAGTTGTATGCACCAAATAATGCTCATGAAGGGGACAAACGACCAAAAATAGGCATCAAGCCAATTCAAATTCCCTCCAAGAATGTGCATGTATGTAACCACTCCACATTTGTAAATTCCAAGGTAGAAAACTCCATGGATGATTGTGCAAGATGCCAAGTGGATGGGGCATCCACAACAAAGTATGTGATCAATGCATAGCCTTTCCTTTCCTTGCAATTTATTTCCTAGCCTTGCCTTACCTTTGCTTGCCATGCCATGTCTTGCCATGTCTTGCCTTGCCTTGCCTTTCCTTGCCAAGCCATGCCTTGTCTTTCCATGGTCATGACATGTCTTTCCATATCATGCCCTTCCATGCCTTGCCTTTTCTTGCATTTACTTTCCTTGCCATGTCATTCCATGACATGCCTTTCCTTGCCTTGCCTTACCATGTTATGCCATGCTATGCCATGTCTTTCATTGCCTTGTGTTGCATTTCCTTGCCTTTCACTTCCTTACCTTTCCTTGGCTAACCACAATTCATCTAAAATGTACTTTCATTATGATATTCATAAAACTACTTGTTTTTAAAAATATAGTTATTTTCATCATTAGCGAGAATTTGTTTTCAAGTTAATTTAATAAAAAAATAATGGCATTCATGTATCACACCTTTTTTTTTGCTTTAAAAAAATTCTTGTACTAAATGAATAAATTTAATACCTAACAATTACAATCAAAGGATTCATTAAGAATGAAATTCTACAACTTGTTATCCCATCTATCTTAGATAAAATACTTGCATGAGAGTTTCAATGTCATAACATATGCTCTCTTTATTCATATATCTTAGGTATATTCATAGTTGTGAAACATGGATTATCATAATTAATAGGATTATCTTAGGAATATTTTGGATTGCATAAAAGACAACATAACTTCAAGGCCTTACTTAAAATCAAATAAATAAAGACTAATCTTTCAACACGATAACTTTTATAACAAGATATAGCATGTAGATCTAGACCTAGACCTTGACTTGCCTTGCCATGTCTAGCTTTTCTTAGACTTTTCATGTCATGCGTTTCCTTGCCTTACCTTTCCTTTCCATGTCTAGCTTTCTGTAGCAATCTCCTCGTTACGGCGTCAAACCTCATATAACAAGTGCAATTTTTATTTATTTTTGCTTTTAAAAGTGTGTGTGCGCGTGTACAAGGGAAACAAACACATTCGACTCTCCGTCGCCACCCGACGATGAACAAAACGCAAACCACGACGAACACAACAAGACGACATAAGATGCACAACATGTAACTGCATGCATTTAACGACGATCAATCGACAATAAGTAAGACTGACTACCCGCTTGTCCTACCCTACAATGGTTAGGACCTTCAAGACACATAAGCAATGCTCAAGCCTAGGTTCCCATCGATTTTAACCATTTAAGGTCTCAGGGCTGGTGACTATTTTGAGGAACATGGAGGTGTCTACATCCCGCCCGACACAAGCAGACCAAGCACATGGAAGGTTTACCAACCAAGTACAACATTATTTAAATGAACAACAACCCTCATTTACTAACTCATAATAATTTATTGTACTTAATTCAAGGACATTCCACCATATATGTTTATCAATAACAATAAAAATTATAGTAATGCTGCCATGAAATAATGAACACATTACATTTATATCACATTAAATTTGCAAAAATAACAATCACCTTACATCTTATGTGTTATCTATAACAATAAAACTACAATATCATTGCCATAAAATGACACCACCATTTCATTTTAAGTTACAATAACTTTGCAAGAATAACAATCACATTACAAGACAATGATAATTAATAAGGCCAGTAAGGAAATTAACACATCTTATTCCAACCTCCAATACGAGCCCTGCAATGCATGTCTAAAGCGCATAATATCATAAGGTACAATCTAAATCCACCTTGAAACAATTTCCTTGTGAATTTTAATTTTTCAAGAGACATCGTAGTTCCATCTAAATCAATTTACCTTAAAATGTTATTGTTGTTATAAAAAATTTAATTTAAATCACTAACCAATAATCATGGGAAATATATACAACAATGTCCGAGGAATTAAATCATGTATATATTAACAACCTTTACACACAAATTCCTCATCCCACTGGTAAGGATAATAGTAACAATGATATTAATAATTGTTATTATTATTATTATTATTAATAAATGAAACACTTCATCAATCTAATTATAATGATCATTTTTAAAATCTTAAACCATCTCATAATCATGTAAAGATATCTTAAAAGGTTCTACAATATGTATACCCTTCATCCAATAATAATGATACTCTACACTTGATAGATCATGTGCATTTTCGATGCCCCATATAACATGCTAGAATAAATTAAAAGTTAAAAGAAAAGATAACGGTGGAATAACGATATTAAGATCTATCCAAATAAAATTTATAGAGAAAAACGGTGAAAACATATGAGACAGTGGATATCTTATCGACCTATCTTTGGTATTAATAAATAATTGAGGGCTGAGGCAAGGGATAATAGTTTTACTACACCTGTAAATATCCACAAGGGATAAAGGTAAAAGGAAGCAAGAAGATTAATAAAGGATAGCTGTCACCGTAACCCAAAATATAAAGCTAGGAATTTACCCTATATGAAGGAGTTGAAACGTTGTTAATGCATAATCAAAAGAAAACGGTGTCACCATAAGGATGGGATTTTTGTCAAGTAAAATTTATTTAAAATCCTTACGGGTACACTAGTGCATACAATTAGAAACAATCCAGAAAATAAGGATGAAACGTTGTGTCTATAATTAAGAGACAATCCAGAAATTAGATAAATCATTGTGCATATATTATGAGACAATCGAGAAATCAATGAAAATTTAAGGAGGGATAACTTCGTTTGCCAGGGATGGAGGTTGCCGGAGACGAATTTACAGAACAATACAAAATGAAAATGCCCGACACCCATTGCAGAACGAATTCTCTGAACTAATTTTACAAAAACGGAAATGCCAATACACTCATTGCCAGAATGCATTCTCAGAACTAAATTTTACAAACGGAAATGCCAATACACTCATTGCCAGAACGAATTCTCAGAACAAATTTTACAAAACGGAAATGCCAATACACTCATTGCCAGAACGAATTCTTAGAACTAAATTTTACAAAAATGGAATGTCAATACATTCATTGCCAGAACGAATTCTCAGAACTAAATTTTACAAAAACGGAAATGCCAATACACTCATTGCCAGAATGAATTCTTAGAACAAATTTTACAAAACGAAAATGCCAATACACTCATTGCCAGAACGAATTCTCAGAACTAAATTTTACAAAAACGGAATGCCAATACACTCATAGCCAGAACGAATTCTCAGAACTAATTTTACAAAACGAAAATGCCAATACACTCATTGCCAGAACGAATTTTCAGAACTAAATTTTACAAAATGGAAATGCCAATACACTCATTGCCAGAACGAATTCTCAGAACAAATTTTACAAAACGAAAATGCCAATACACTCATTGCCAGAACGAATTCTCAGAACTAAATCTTACAAAAATGGAATGCCAATACACTCATAGCCATATTTAAAAACACCCCTAGTCAGATATAAATGCCCACAGTCATATCTAAATGCCCACATTAAAACAAAACGCCCACAGTCATATATAAAAACGCCCACCATAATTTATAAATGCCTACAACAATACAAAATTCCCACAGTAATACATAAATGCCCCCATTATTACAAAATGCCCATAGCCATATATAAAAACACCCACAGTTAGCTATAAACGCCCACATTAAAACAAAACGTCCACAGTCAGATATAAACGCCCACCATAATTTATAAATGCCTAAAGAACACCAATAAGAAATTGTAGCCAATAGTAAGAGAATGCCAGAGCCAAGGATAACTCATCGAAATGATTGCAGGGTTATAACAATCTAGGCACAGAAAACAACAACAAGGAAACGAGATGATCCAAAATTCAACACATCAATCATCATCATAAGGATTCATATACAACTTTAAACAATTTTCCTTTTATTCTTAAACAAACAAACGCACTTCCGTACCTGTGATCAACGACGAATAACCCGAAGACACTATCCCGCACTTGAGCTCCATGCAGCTCCTTCTCGTTGACCACCGAGACCTCATCAGTACTTCCTAGCTAACGCTAGGGGTACTCTGCTTCCCCCTTAGCCCCCCGAGCCACAAAGGGGCCACACACAATCTAGATGGTACGTCTATCTCCCAACTCGCCTCGCAAGGCCGAGCTACAACTCCTATACGAGCTAGGAAATCCCAACTCCCCACAAGTAATCAGTCAAGTCACAAATCCAGCAGCGTAACGTTACGTTAACAACTGATCCCCCTCTTCCTTCTCTTCCCTTTCTTTTATAGAGTTTTTAGAACTTCCATATTTCCCTAAATCACATTTAAATTAAGTTTTAATAAAAATATTCTAAATATTCTCCTTCGCACAAGTGCCATCCATCCCCCACGTTTCTCCATTAACTATTTTCTTTAATTTATTAAATTGTCTTATTTCCCTCACCCACCTAGAGTTGCTCCTAAAATTACTTCTAGGTGTTACCAAATTCCCTCACAGGTTTAAATACTTTCCTTAAAATGAAGTTGCTAATTTAGTTCAAATTAAAAGGTTCTTAATTGTAGATTCTTTACTATGTTGACCTTGCTTTTTACCAAAAGTTCCCCTCTTTCCCTTATTATGTTTCCTCCATTCCTTAGTTTCCTAATTTTTATTATTCTCTTCTTTCCCCTTTTTATTAGAGCCAAAATGGAAGTTGCGCTATTTACTCTTTTCCTTTTATTATTAATTTAATATCTTTTTACACTTTCACAAGTTAAATAATTTATTTCTTCTTTACCTTTGATATCCACATATTTTAATTAAGTTCTTACTCTCTTCATTTTACCCAAAAATTTATGAAGTCCACAACTATTACTTCAGTTGTTTTTAGTTTAAAATTTATTATTTTATTTTTATAAGGTATTTTTCTTAAGGGTAGACAAAATTTTACCCCGAGCGAAGTTTTAGACTTAGGACTTAGATTCTGAACTAGGTGACATTTTAATTAGGGAAGTTGTTTTTTTTTAATTTCTTAATGAGATATTAGTCTTAGGCCCTCTAGGTTTGTTCCTTTATCATCATCAATGCGACGTGCCCTTCAGGACGCACTACGTGCTCCAAGGGTGCCACTCGCCTCTAGTGTTTCTTTTGCGCGACATGCCCTTCAGGACACACCACGTGCTCCAAGGGTGCCACTCGCCTCTTGACTGATTGGTAGAAATCAATAACCCCTGGAGTCAACACTCCGCCAGGTGAACTTGTGGGAGACTAAGGGCTTCTAATGAATAAGCCCCCCGCCTTATTGCATGCCTGTTAGAATCATCGTGAGCGACTGTCGCAGTCTGCCCTCATGGCATCGTGGGTCCTCTCGAACTAGGTAATCATTAACCTACAGTTTGAGCCACGGTGGGAGTGCTAGTAGGCTATGGCAGGGCTGCTGTCCACACCTCTCCCTCAACCTCTCTAGTAGTCATGTGTGTGGCCCTTTACTCCATATGTGAGTCTGGTCGGCAAGCTATTGTTAGTCTGCATCATCAAAAATTGTGTCATAACATGTCCACATCATATCATCTAATCAAATGTACTAAAATCACAGTAAAACCATCAAACCCCAATAGCACACTCCCTGACTCGATCCAGAGTCCAGGGGGTTCCATCGATGCCTCTGCATCCTCAAGGTCCAAAACCCTGCACACTTAGTAAAACTGAGTCAATAGCACCTGCCTATGTCAATGCAGTAAAACATCATGTCATCTACCATAACGCATCATAATCAAGGACAAATGTTTTAATATCATAATAGTCCGGATCACTTGCGAGCAAGTGTCCTCAAAGAATAAGTTTTCTCAGTGTGCCAGAGGGGGATGTTACATACACCCCCTTTTGGTCTAAACTTCATCCCGAAGTTTCATAGTATAAGTGACGAAATAAGTGTATCATAGTATCATAAGTCTATCTATAAAAAAAAAATGGAAACTGCTGGCGCATATCATATGCGTCCTCCCAGGTCGCCGAGTGCGGACTATAATTGTCCCACTGGACCTTGACCTGATCTATCGTTCGACGTCGTAACTGTCGAACGCAGTGATCTAATATGCGGACTGACTCAGCCATGAGCACTCCCTCGTCTGATACCTGCAAGGAACTCATGTCAATCACATGTGTAGGATCACTAATATAATGTCTCAAAACAGATACATGAAAAACATCGTGCATATGCCTCAAGGAATCAAGCAAGGCTAGTCGATAGGCCATGGGCCCCTTTCTCTCCACAATCTCAAAAGGTCCCACGAACCTAGGAGAGAGTTTAGCTCCCTTTCCAAACTTGATCGAACTCTTATGCGGTTTAACCCACAAGAAGACTCGATCACCGACCTCGTAACTATGGTCGACTTGGTGCGCATCATCATAACTCTTCTGTTGATCCTGCGCTTCTTTAATCCTTTGTCTTATGGTTTGCATTTGCTCTTCCATTTCTTGGATCTCTTCTCGTCCCACTAGGACCCTATCATCAAGCCGATCCCAACTCAAGGGTGTCCGACACGGTCGCTCGTAAAGAAACTCGAAAGGCGCCATCTTAATGGTGCTCTGGTAACTGTTGTTGTAAGAAAACTCTACTAGTGCCAATAATTCCTCCCAATGCTTTTGTTGGTCCATCACGTACATGCGCAACATGTCTTCCAAGGTTTGGTTCATTTGTTCGATCTGTCCGTCAGTCTCTGGGTGATATGCAGTACTAAAGTTAAGTTGGGTTCCCCAGGGCCTCTTGGAAACTCGTCCAAAATCATCCAGTAAACACTGATCCTCGATCGGATATAATCCTCTTAGGCATGCCATGCAGCCTCACAATCTCACTGATGAAAACTATAGCTATGTCAAGTGCCTGATACATCGTATGCACTGGAATAAAGTGAGCACTCTTTGTCAGAGTGTCTACTACTACAAAAATCGAGTCATGTCTCCTAGCCATCAGTGGCAATCCAACAATAAAATCCATCGAAATAACCTCCCATTTTGATTTTGGAATAGCATGTGGTTGAAGTAATCCTGCTGGGTGTCTATGTTCAGCCTTTACCTGCTAGCACTCCAGACATCTGGCCACATAGTTGACTATGTCGACCTTCATTCCCTTCTAGAAGAATAAGGGTTTAAGGTCTTCCCTCATCTTCGTGACTCCCGGGTGAGCCATGTAAACTACTCTATGAGCCTCTCTCAGAATCAACATCCTCAACTCATCATTTGGCGGTATGTAAATCCGACTTCTAAACCTCAATAACCCATCGCTATCAAATGAAAATCCCTCATATCGTGGTACCATCATGGTGTTTTGTTTGATAAAACCCTCGACCTCTTTATACCAGTCATCGTCATGCTGTAAAGTGAAAATATTCTCATGTAGATTCATCTGAAGAGGTAACACCGAAAAGATGCGTGGTCTTCGACTCAAAGCATCCGCCACTTGGTTCATTATTCATTTTATGTAAGAAATCTCAAAGTCGTACTCGCTAAGCAATTCTAACCAACGTCGTTGTCGTGCGTTCAGGTCGCTTTGCGTAAATATGTGTTGTAGTCCACAATGGTTAGTATTTAATTCAAATTTTCATCCAACAAGGTAGTGTCTCCAAACCTTCAAGGAATATACAATGGCTAATAACTCCAAATTATGCATTGCATAGTTCTCCTCATGCCTTCTCAGTTTCCTCGAAATGTAAGCAATCACTCATCCGTCTTGCATCAAGACTCCGCCTAAACCTTCCTTGGATGCGTCTGTGCATACCAAGAATTTTGCGTCCATGTCAGGGACCTTTAGTATCGGTGTTGTTGTCAACAACTCCTTAAGCCTCCGAAATGCTTCTACGCATTTCTCGGTCCAAACAAACTTCTTGTTTTTCTTCTGCAATTTCGTGATTGGATTTGCTATCTTTGAAAATCCCTTGAAAAACCATCGATAGTATCCTGCTAAACCCATAAAGCTACGCACTTCCGTGACATTCGTCGGCGTAGGCCATTCCATAATAGCCTCAACCTTGGTTGGATCCATGGTGATACCTTCGCCGGAGATGACATGCCCTAAGTAGTGAATCCTCGATTAATAAAAAACCATTTGGACAACTTCCCATACAATTTGTGCTCTCACAGACACTGTAGTACCAAGCGCAAGTGCTTTTCATGCTCCTTCGTCATCCGAGAGTAGATCAAAATATCGTCAATGAATACTTGGATGAACTTGTCCAAGTACTCGTGGAACACCCCGTTCGTCAAACTCATAAATACCCCAGGGGAATTTGTCAGTCCAAATAGTAAAATAGTAAACTCGTAGTGTCCAAACCTCGTCTTAAAGGTGGTCTTAGGGATGTCATCCTCCTTGATCCGTAACTGGTGATACCCTAATAAGGACAAACACGAACCTATTGACCTTAAGTTTCTCCATGTTAAGATATGGAGCATACCGAAGCAGCTCCATAAAACGTGCCTCGTACTCGGGCAAAGTACGACCTCCTTGTCATAAGGCGTTGAACTCATTGAGCTAACACTCAATAAATTCCTTTGAAAGGTACCTCTCTCGAAACCGTTCCTTGAACAATTCCCATGACACATCTTCAACGACCATGTTTAGCGGTGGTAGGAGTGTCTTCCACCATAGAAGAGTGCTCCCTTTCAGTTGAAAGACTGCCATGCAGACCTTCATGTTAGAGGTATAATCGAGAAGTGCGAAGCACATCGCCATGTTCTCCAACCATGCCTCAGCGGCTGCGCCATCCGGGGCACCAAAGAACTCGAAAAATTTGACCTTCTCAAGTTCACGGTGAATGCTACCAGTAATGACCGATGTGCACGGAGGAACCTCAGTGGGTGTCGATGCCCTGGACTCATATCTGTCCAAATGACTAATCAGTGCCTCAGACATGCGCTAAAAGGATCTCATCATCCCAACTACATCACCAACTGCTATCTTCTCCTGTCCGAGAACTTGCTCGTCTCCCTAGGGGTTAGACCCCTCCGGCGTGGATGCTACTGGGGGCGTTCCACCTCCTCCCCTAACACCCCATCGTCTACCTCCATGGCACCCTCTAACCATGATTATCTGCATGCACACAATCAACTCGATTAGCAACAGTATAATCAAATCATGTAAATGAAAGCTGTAGCAATCCCAAGTCGCGGGTTGAACCCGCTCTGATACCATATGTAGCACCATCCTCGTTATGACGACAAACCTCATATAACAAGTGCAATTTTTCTTTTCTTTTTCTTTTAAAAGTGTGTGCATGCATGTACAAGGGAAACAAACACATTCGACTCTGCGTCACCACCAGACGATGAACAAGATGCAAAGCACGATGAACACAATAAGATGACATAAGACGCACAACAAGTAACTGCATGCATTTAACGACGATCAATCGACAATAAGTAAGACTGACTACCCTCCCATCCTACCCTGCAATGTTTAGGACCTCCAAGACACATAAGCAACGCTCAAGCCCAGGTTTCCATTGATTTTAACCATTTAAGGTCTCATGGCTGGCGATTGTTTTAAGGAATATGGAGGTGTCTACATCCCACCCGACACAAGAAGACCAAGCACACGGAAGGTTTAACAACCAAGTACAACATTATTTAAATGAACAACAACCCTCATTTACTAACTCATAATAATTTATTGTACTTAATTCAAGGACATTCCACCATATATGTTTATCAATAACAATAAAAATTATAGTAGCGCTCCCATGAAATAATGAACACATTACATTTACATCACATTAACTTTGCAAAAATAACAATCACCTTACATCTTATGTTTTATCCATAACAAGAAAACTACAATATCATTGCCATAAAATGACACCGCCATTTCATTTTAAGTTACAATAACTTTGCAAGAATAACAATCACATTACAAGACAATGATAATTAATAAAGCCAGTAAGGAAATTAACACATCTTATTCCAACCTCCACTACGAGCCCTGCAATGCATTTCTAAAGTGCATAATATCATAAGGTACAATCTAAATCCACCTTGAAACAATTTCCTTTGTGAATTTTAATTTTTCAAGAGTCATCATAGTTCCATCTAAATCAATTTACCTTAAAATGTTATTGTTGTTATAAAATTTTTAATTTAAATCACTAACCAATAATCATGGGGAATATATACAACAATGTCTGAGGAATTAAATCGTGTATATCTTAACAACCTTTACACACAAATTCCTCATCCCACTGGTAAGGATAATAGTAACAATGATATTAATAATTGTTTTTATTATTATTATTAATAAAGGAAACACTTCATCAATCTAATTATAATAATCATTTTTAAAATCTTAAACCATCTCATAATCATGCAAAGATATCTAAAAAGGTTCTACAATATTCATACCGTTCATCCAATAATAATGAAACTCTACACTTGATAGATCATGTACATTTTTTATGCCCCATATAACATGCTAGAATAAATTAAAAGTTAAAACAAAAGATAACGGTGGAATAACGATATTAAGATCCATCCAAATAAAATTTATAGAGAAAAAGGGTGAAAACATACGAGACAGTGGATATCTTATCGACCTATCCTTAGTATTAATAAATAATTGAGGGCTGAGGCAAGGGATAAAAGTTTTACTACACCTGTAAATATCCAAAAGGGATAAAGGTAAAATGAAGCAACAAGATTAACAAAGGATAGTTGTCATCTTAACCCAAAATATAAAGATAGGAATTTACCCTATATGAAGGAGTTGAAACGTTGTTAATGCATAATCAAAAGAAAACGGTGTCACCATAAGGATGAGATTGTTGTCAAGTAAAATTTATTTAAAATCCTTGCGGGTACACCAGTGCATACAATTAGAAACAATCCAAAAAATAGGGATGAAACGTTGTGCTTATAATTAAGAGACAATCCAGAAATTAGATAAATTGTTGTGCATATGTTATGAGACAATCCAGAAATCAATGACAGTTTAAGGAGGGAGAACTTCGTTTTCCAGGGATGGAGGTTGCCAGAGACGAATTTATAGAACAATACAAAATGAAAATGCGCAACACCCATTGTAGAACGAATTCTCTGAACTAATTTTACAAAAACGAAAATGCCAATACACTCATTGCCAGAATGCATTCTCAGAACTAAATTTTACAAACGGAAATGCCAATACACTCATTGCCAGAACGAATTCTCAGAACAAATTTTACAAAATGAAAATGCCAATACACTCATTGCCAGAACGAATTCTCAAAACTAAATTTTACAAAAATGGAATGCCAATACACTCATTGCCAGAACGAATTCTCAGAACTAAATTTTACAAAAATGAAAATTCCAATACACTCATTGCCAGAACGAATTCTCAGAACAAATTTTACAAAACGAAAATGCCAATACACTCATAGCCAGAACGAATTCTCAGAACTAAATTTTACAAAAACATAATGCCAATACACTCATAGCCAGAACGAATTCTTAGAACTAATTTTACAAAACGAAAATGCCAATACACTCATTGCCAGAACAAATTCTCAGAGATAAATTTTACAAAATGGAAATGCCAATACACTCATTGCCAAAACGAATTCTCAGAACAAATTTTACAAAACGAAAATGCTAATACACTCATTGCTAGAATGAATTCTCAGAACTAAATTTTACAAAAATGTAATGCCAATACACTCATAGCCATATTTAAAAATGCCCCCAGTCAGATATAAACACCCACAGTCATATATAAATGCCCACATTAAAACAAAACGCCCACAGTCATATATAAAAATGCCCACCATAATTTATAAACGCCTACAACAATACAACATGCCCACAGTAATATATAAACACCCCCATTATTACAAAACTCCCATAGCCATATATAAAAATGCCCACAGTCAGCTATAAATGCCCACAGTCATATATAAATGCCCACATTAAAACAAAACGCCCACAGTCAGATATAAACGCCCACCGTAATTTATAAATGTCTAAAGAACACCAATAAGAAATTGCAGCCAATAGTAAGAGAATGCCAGAGCCAAGGATAACTCATCAAAAGGATTGCGGGGTTATAACAGTCTAGGCGCAGAAAACAACAACAAGGAAACGGGACAATCCAAAATTCAACACATCAATCATCATCATAAGGATTCATATACAACTTTAAACAATTTTCCTTTTATTCTTATACAAACAAACACACTTGCGTACCTGTGACCGATGGCGAATAACCCAAAGACGCTATCCCGCACTTAATCTCTGTGCCGCTCCCGCTCGCCAACCACCGAGACCTCACCGATACCTCCCAGCCAACGCTAGGGGTACTCTGCTTCCCCCTTAGCCCCCCGAGCCGCAAAGGGGCCACACACTATCTAGATGGTACATCTAGCTCCCAGCTCGCCTCGCAAGGCTGAGCTACCACTCCTATCTGAGTTGGGAAATCCCAACTCCCCACAAGTAATCAGTCAAGTCACAAATCTAACAGTGTAACGTTATGCTAATATCCGATCCCCCTCTTCCTTCTCTTCCCTTTCTTTTATAGAGTTTTTAGAACTTCCATCTTTCCCTAAATCACATTTAAATTAAGTTTTAATAAAAATCTTCTAAATATTCTCCTTCGCACAAGTGTCATCCATCCCCCACATTTCTCCATTAGCCATTTTCTTTAATTTATTAAATTGTCTTATTTCCCTCACCCACCTAGAGTTGCTCCTAAAATTACTCCTAGGTGTTCCCAAATTCCCTCACAGGTTTAAATACTTTCCCTAAAATGAAGTTGCTAATTTAGTTCAAATTAGAAGGTTCTTAATTGCAAATTCTTTACTATGTTGACCTCGCTTTTTACCAAAAGTTCCCCTCTTTCCCTTATTATATTTCCTCAATTCCTTAGTTTCCTAATTTTTATTATTCCCTTCTTTCCCCTTTTTATTAGAGCCAAAATGACAGTTTTGCTATTTACTCTTTTCCTTTTATTATTAATTTAATATCTTTTTACACTTTCACAAGTTAAATAATTTATTTCTTCTTTACCTTTGATATCCACAGATTTTAATTAAGTTCTTACTCTCTTCATTTTACCCAAAAATTTATGAAGTCCACAACTATTACTTAAGTGGTTTTTAGTTTAAAATTTATTATTTTATTTTTATAAGGTATTTTTCTTAAGGGTAGACAAAATTTTACCCCGAGCGAAGTTTTAGACTTAGAACTTAGATTCTGAAATAGGCGACATTTTAATTAGGGAAGTTGTTTTTTTTTAATTTCTTAATGAGATATTAGTCTTAGGCCCTCTAGGTTCGTTCATTTAACATCATCAACGCGACGTGCCCTTCAGGATGCACTATGTGCTCCAAGGGTGCCACTCGCCTCTAGTGTTTATTTTGCGTGACGTGCCCTTCAGGACACACCACGTGCTCCAAGGGTGCCACTCGCCTCTTGACTGATTGGTAGACATCAATAACTCCTGGAGTCAACACTCCGCCAGGTGAACTTGTGGGAGACTAAGGGATTCTAAGGAATAAGGCCCCCGCCTTATTGTGCGCCCCTTAGAATAATCGTGAACGACTGTCGCAGTCTACCCTCACGACATCGTGGGTCCTCTCAAACTAGGTAATCGTTAACCTACAGTTCAAGCCACGATGGGAGTGCTAGTAGGTTGTGGTAGGGCTGCTATCCACACCTCTCCCTCAACCTCTCTAGTAGTCATGTGTGTGGACCCTTTACTCCATATGTGAGTCTGGTCGGCAAGCTATCGTCAGCCTGCATCATCAACAATCATGTCAGAGCATGTCCACATCATATCATATAATCAAATGTACTAAAATCACAATAAAACCATCAAACCCCAATAGCACACTCCCTGACTCGATCTGGAGTCCAAGGGGTTCCGTCGATGCCTCTGCATCCTCAAGGTCCAAAACCTTGCACACTCAGTAAAACCAAGTCAATAGCACCTGTCTATGTCAATGTAGTAAAACATCATGTCATCTACCATAATGCATCATAATCAAGGACAAATGTTTTAATATCATAATAGTCCGGATCACTTGTGAGCAAGTGTCCTCAAAGAATAAGTTTTCTCAGTGTGCCAGAGCAGGATGTTACACTTTCCTTAGCCTTTTCATGTCATGCCTTGACTTTCCTTGCCTTGCCTTGCCTTGCATTTTCTTCCATTTCCATACCTAGAACTAGACCTATACCTAGACATTGCCTTGCCATGCCTTTCCTTGTCATGCCTTGTCTTGATATGGTGTAGATCATAGTCTAGGTCATAGTCTATGTCATGGTATAGGTCATGGTGTAGGTCTAGGTCTAGGTCTAGGTCTAGGTCATGGTCATGGTTTATCCCTAGGTATATTTCCAGCATGTCCTTGAATGAATTGAGTAGGCGAGGTGAAACTCGCGATAAAACTCAAACTGTTACTTGGATGGAAAAACCATTGGTTGCATTGGATCTGGGGCACTAGGTTTCAACTAGTGGGGACCTTATGTTGTCATTATGTTTCCTAAAAAAAAGTTTGTTGTAGGATCTCTAGGACTAGGGTTTTGTTGAATGAGTTATAGTGCAAATTATGTACAAGAGGTTGATTTTCAAGAAATCTATGTCGGGTGATTTTGGGTAGCATGGTAGCATGGGGCTTGGCCAAATAGGCATGTAGGAGCTTACAAAACTTCGTTATTCTACTCAGTGTGGATTTTATGCCACTAGACCAAATTGCCAACATGTCCCTAAATGACTTGAGGAGGTGAGTTGTAATTCGCGATAAAACTCAAACCAAGACTTGGATGGACGAATCATCGATTGAATTGGATCCAGGACACCGGGTTTCAACTAGTGGTCCCCCTTCATTGTAATTTCATTTCCCATAAAAGCATTTGTTGCAATATCTTCGAAACTAGGTTTTTCTCAATGAGGCATAGTAAAAATTTGAACAAGAGGTCAATTTTCAAGAACATTGTGTTGAGTAATTCTGGGTAGAGTGGTTATGTGGGCCTTGGCTAAAAAAACATTAGGGAGATCACAAAATTCTATTATTCTTCTCGATGTGGATTTTATGCCCTCGAACCAAATTTCCAACATGTCCATGAATGGTTTGAGGAGGTGAGTTGCAACTCGCGATAAAACTCAAATCAAGACTCAGATGGATGAATCGTCGATTGCATTGGATATAGGGATTTGGGTTTCAGCTAGTGGGGCCCCTCCCCTATCATTCTGTTGGCCATAAAATCATTTTGCAGGATCTCTGGGACTAGGGTTTTTCTTAATGAGACATAATGCAAATTCTGAACAAGAGGTTGACTTTCAAGAACACTATAACAGGTGATTGTGGATAACATGGTCACATGGGCCTTGGCCAAAAAATGTGCGGGATATTATGAAACTCTATTATTCTTATCGGTGTAGATTTTATGCCCCCAAACCAAATTGCCAACATGTCCCTGAATGACTTGAGGATGTGAGTTGCAACTTGCGATAGAACTCAAACCAAGATTTAGATGGATGAACTGTTGGTGGAATTATATTTGGGGTATTGGTTATCATCTAGTGGGCCTCTGTCGTTGTCATTATATTTCTCAAAAAATAATTTTTTGTAGGATCTCTAGGACTAGGGTTTTTCTCAATGAGGCATAGTGAAAATTATGAACAAGAGGTCGATTTTCAAGAACATTGTGTTGGGTGATTGTGGGTAGCGTGGTCATGTGGGCCTTGGTAAAATAGACATGCGAGAGATTAAGAAAATCCATTATGTTGCTCGATGTGGATTTTATGCCCCCATACCAAATTGCCAACATGTCCTTGAATGGCTTGAGGAGGCAAGTTGCAACTCGTGATAAAACTCAAAAAGAGACTCGGATGGATGAATCATTGGTTGCATTGGATCTAGGGTACCTATTTTAAGGCAATAGACCCCCTCCATTGTCATTTTGTTTCCCGAAAAAGAGTCTGTTGCAGGATCTTCGAGGCTAGGGTTTTGCTAAATGAGGTATAATTAAAATTATGAACAAGAGGTTGATTTTCAAGAACACTATGTCAGGTGATTGTGGGTAATGTGGACACGTGGGCCTTGTAAAAATAGTCATGAGAGATCTTATGAAACTATGTTATGTTGATCGATGTGGATTTTATGCCCCCAGACCAGATTTCCAACATGTCCCTAAATGGCTTGAGGAGGCGAGTTACAACTCATGATAAAACTCAAACCGATATTGGGATGGACAAATCGTCAATTACATTGGATATGGGGCACCGAGTTTCATCTAGTGGGTTCCCTCCACTATCATTTTCTTGTCTGGAAAATTGTTTGTTGCAGGATCCCTGAGACTAGGGTGTTGCTCAATGAGGCATAGTGCAAATTTTGAACAAGAGGTCGATTTTCAAGAACATTGTGTCAAGTGATTGTGGGTCACCTGGTCATGCAGACCTTGGAAAAATAGACATGTATGAGCTTACATAACTCCATTACGTTTCTCAGTGTGGATTTTATGCCCCCAAACCAAATTGCCAACATTTCCCTAAATGGCTTGAGGAGGTGAGTTGCAACTCGTGATAAAACTCAAACGGAGACTCAAATGAATGAACCATTAGTTGCATTGGCTTCGAGGTACTAGGTTTTATCTAGTGGGGCCCCTTCGCTTTTATTTTGTTTCCTAGAAAAGTGCTTGTTGTAGGATCTCTTGGACTAGGGTTTTTCTCAATGAGGCATAGTGATTCGAAATCGGATCCAGAAGCCTGATAGGGCTTGAAAAATGCTCAAAAATTAAAGTGCTCGGAATGCAACGAAACCTGCGCCATTGCGTCCGGCTCGTCTTCCTGATTTCGACAGTATATTTACTTCGTCAAACAGAGTCCGTATGGAGAAGATATCGCGTTCTGTCCGAAAAGTCAAACAGGCAAAAAAAGGGGATGACTGTACAGTCCGTACAGTCCACGTGTCATGACCGTACAGCTGACGTGGCAGGGCCGTACAGCTGACGTGGTGGCTCCAGAAGGCGACATGTGGCAGACCGTACGGAGGACACGTGGCATCACTATAACGCGACACGTGTCAGGTGGATTTGACATTTTTGGCGTACGATTGGACCAGTACGGAGGTGACACGTGTCACCACTGACAAGGTGACACGTGGCAGGATGACGTCATCCAGTGACATGGCGAGATGATAGGGCGTACGGCGGGCTGACGCAGCAGGACAAGTGGCAGTACGACAGAATTGATGTGGCACACACGTGGGCCAATCACAGGCCGACACGTGGCATGTTTTAATTGAGTTTTAAAGCGCCACGTGGACCAATCACGGGCTGCCACATGGCGCTGCATCATTGGTTGTTGGGTTTATGTTGTAAAATTTGTTATGGTTTCGTCGGGGTTTGAACCTGGGACCTCCGGGCGGGTAACGGACCGACGTAGTCGGGCTAACCGGAAGTTCGTGGGTTGTCTCTTGTTTACCTTTCGACGAGATTTGCTTTTATGTTTGGTGGACAGTTCAAACGCCGGGAAAAAGGGCCGGGGCATAGCCCCAGCCCTCGGCGCTGGACCAATGCACATTCGACCCTACCATATATACGGGGGCTGTTCCATAACGGGCGCACGGTTATAACCCACAGGCCTATCCAAACGCCAATAGAACCGGGGCTACACCGACGAGGGCGCAGGGTTATTATTGTAGCAGTTGGGTCGTGGCCATATGGCGCGCCACGAGACCAGGGCTGGAGCCAATGAAAAGGGGCCAGAGCGTGGAGCGCTCGTCCATATGGCCAACCACATGACCGAAAAGCCAGGGGCGCGCATGGCATTTGGGGGCCTAGCGCCCAAATTATTTGCCAAGTGGGTTTTTATGTAAAGTTTTTGGGTTTTTATTGTTATTATGCCTATATTTAGCAGATTTACTCCATTTTTGGGGGATATTGGGCATTTTTGGAGGCCAGATTCTTGGAGGAAGTTGGGGATGTGAAACCAACTCCAATACTATATAAACTAGGCCTGTTTGAGGCCAATAAATAGTCATTCAGAGCAAAGTTATGCTGAAGGAAAGCCAAGCCAAAGTCAGTTTGATGAAGGGAAGCCTTTGAGGTGGAAACGCTGTCGGATCGTTTCTGGGAGCTTGGAGCATCAGTTTTGCATGCCGTTTCTTTCGCAGGGTTCTAGAGATCTGGGAGAACAAGACCAGATCAGTCTTGTAGCCTTTTGGCATTGCTGAGATGTAATTTTGAGCACTTGAGCAGAAATAAAGAAGCCTCCCCCACAGGAAAAAGGCCCGGAGACATAGGCAAACATTGTGCCGAACTCCGTTATCAACCTGCGTTCTTATGGTTTGTTGTCTATTTATTTATTTCAGATCTGCATATGTGTATTTGAATGTCATAATCCTTTTCCTTCCTCATTCTTTCATTAAATTCTCAAATGGTTAATGAATTCATGCAAGTTTTAAAATCAACCATAATCAGTTAAAAGATCCTACGGATCAAGTGCTATCAGAGCTAGTTGATGTTTGGATTTGAGTTGCATGATAACCAGGGAAAAGCTACAGCGTGGTGAAGGCGAGCTTGTTGCAGAGAATCCATTAATTGGATTGAGAAAGAGAGCTTCTTTCAAAGAGAAGATGGCATCGGATG
>ML785061.1:272485-290544 GCA_009831015.1 Picea engelmannii
GGAAAATTAATCATAAATTGCTTCAAGATAAACTCATGTCGTGCAAATACTTCAAGTATATCAGTTCATTTGCAGTCATTTTTCTGATGTTATCATTAGCAATGTTCGGTACATGGATGATAGTGGCTTCAGTGAAATGTAACCGAGTTGCAATGGCTAACAATGTACTTTCAGTTGTCATAATTGTATTACAACTGATCTTGATGAGACAGGTGCACAGGATAGAGTTCAGAGACAGAGGACAAGCCGGGTGGCCTATCCCGAGCTTGTTAACTGGTCAGTAACCTTTTGGGGACCAAAAGGTCTTTTTATGGGGAGGTGTGATCCGAAATCGGATCCAGAAGCCTGATAGGGCTTGAAAAATGCTCAAAAATTAAAGTGCTTGGAATGCAACAAAACTTGTGCCATTGCGTCCGGCTCGTCTTCCTGATTCCGACAGTATATTTACTTCGTCAAACAGAGTCCGTATGGAGAAGATATCGCGTTCTTTCCGAAAAGTCAAACAGGCAGAAAAAGGGGATGACTGTACAGTCTGTACAGTCCACGTGTCATGACCATACAACTGACGTGGCAGGGCCGTACAGCTGACGTGGCGGCTCCAGAAGGCGAAACGTGGCAGACCGTACGGAGGACACGTGGCATCACCAGAACGTGACACGTGTCAGGTGGATTTGACATTTTCGGCGTACGATTGGACCAGTACGGAGGTGACACGTGTCACCACTGACAGGTTGACACGTGGCAGGATGACGTCATCCAGTGACGTGGCGAGATGACAAGGTGTACGATGGGCTGACGCAGCAGGACAAGTGGAAGTACGGCAGAATTGATGTGGCACACACGTGGGCCAATCACAGGCCGACACGTGGCATGTTTTAATTGAGTTTTAAAGCGCCACGTGGCCCAGTCACGGGCTGCCACGTGGCGCTGCATCATTGGTTGTTGGGTTTATGTTGTAAAATTTGTTATGGTTTCGCCGGGGTTTGAACCCGGGACCTCCGGGCGGGTAACGGACCGGCATAGTCGGGCTAACCGGAAGTCCGTGGGTTGTCTATTATTTACCTTTCGGCGAGATTTGCTTTTATGTTTGGTGGACGGTTCAAACGCCAGGAAAAAGGGCCGGGGCATAGCCCCAGCCCTCGGCGCTGGACCAATGCACATTCGACCCTACCATATATCTGAGGGTTGTTCCATAATGGGTGCATGGTTATAACCCACAGGCCTATCCAAACGCCAATAGAACCGGGGCTACACCGACGAGGGCGCGACGTTATTGTTGTAGCAGTTGGGTCGTGGCCATATGGCACGCCACGAGACCAGGGATGGAGCCAATGAGAAGGGGCCAGAGCGTGGAGCGCTCGGCCATATGGCCAACCACACGACCGAAAATCTAGGGGCGCGCATGGCATTTGGGGGCCTAGCGCCCAAATTATTTTCCAAGTGGGTTTTTATGTAAATTTTTTGGGTTTTTATTGTTATTATGCCTATATTTAGCAGATTTACTCCATTTTTGGGGGATATTGGGCATTTTTGGAGGCCAGATTCTTGGAGGAAGTTGGGGATGTGAAACCAACTCCAATGCTATATAAACCAGGCCTGTTTGAGGCCAATAAACAGTCATTCAGAGCAGAGTTATGCTGAAGGAAAGCCAAGCCAAAGTCAGTTTGATGAAGGGAAGCCTTTGAGGTGGAAACGATGTCGGATCGTTTCTGGGAGCTTGGAGCATCATTTTTGCATGCCGTTTCTTTCGCAGGGTTCTAGAGATCTGGGAGAATAAGTCCAGATCAGTCTGGTAGCCTTTTGGCATTTCTGAGATGTAATTTTGAGCACTTGAGCATAAATAAAGAAGCCTCCCCCACAGGAAAAAGGCCCGGAGACGTAGGCAAACATTGTGCCGAACTCCGTTATCAACCTGCGTTCTTATGGTTTGCTGTCTATTTATTTATTTCAGATCTGCATATGTGTATTTGAATGTCATAATCCTTTTCCTTCCTCATTCTTTCATTAAATTCTCAAATGGTTAATGAATTCATGCAAGTTTAAAACTCAACCATAATCAGTTAAAAGATCCTACGGATCACATAGTGCAAATTCTAAACAGTAGGTCGATTTTCAAGAACATTGTGACGAGTGATTATGGGTAGTGTGGTCACATGGGACTAGGAAATACATATGTGCAAGAGCTTACAGAACTACGTTATGCGACTTAGTGTGGATTTTATACCCCCATACCAAATTTCCAATAGGTCCCTGAATGACTTGAGGAGGTGAGTTAAAACTCGTGATAAAACTGAAATCGAGTCTCGGATGGACAAACCATATATTGCATTGGATCTGGGGCACTGAGTTTCATCTAGTGGGGTCCCTCTGATGTTGTTTCATTTCCTGGAAAAACATTTGTTGTAGGATCTCTAGTACTAGGTTTTTTCTCAGTGCTTATTACATATGTTTGAAAATTTAGCACCTTCTAGGGCTAGAAAAGGCATGGAATGGAGAGGAATGGCATGGAATGGAAAGGAAAGAAAATGAAAGAAATGACATGGCATGGAAAGGAAAAGAAAGGCAAGGCATTGCATGGAAAGGCAAAGCAAGGCATTGCATGGAAAGGAAAGGCATGACATGGAAAGACATGTCATGGCATGGAAAGGCATGGAATGGAAAGGAATGGAATGGCATGGAAGGAAAGTAAATGCAAGGCATGGCATGGAAATGTAAGGAAATGAAATTCATGGCATGGAATGACACGAAAAGGTAAGGAAATGTAAGACATGGCATGTCATGAAATGACAAGGCAAAGCAAGGCATGACATGACATGGAAAGACATGCTATGGAAAGACATGGAATGCTATGACATGGAAAGGCATGGCATGGAAAGTGATGCAGGAGCATCGCCAACACATCAAGCGAGCCAGCGCAGAAGCGGAGGACAGCTGGACAAGCCAACACAAATTTTGAAAAGAATGCTTTGGAATTGTGTGCGATCTTAAATGAAGTCATTTAAGAAGAGGCGCCTTTGTATATTGTAATGGACCTTGAGCGGATAACTCTCGTCCTTTAGTAGATAGGAGGCATTTAATATAGTTAATGCAGGTTGATAGGATTTTAATTCTAGATTTGATAGCTTTCGAGCGCAAGAGGGAAACAGGATATAGACACCCTCATTGTTCATTGTAAAAGAAGCCTGAGCATAGAAGAAAAAAAAGAGCATAGGAGAAGAGAGAGAACTGTGTAAAGACACCCATGTATAGACATTTGAATGAATAGAAGAATTCTGATTCAAATCCATGGTTTTGTATCTGATTCTCTGTGTATTGATGTTATGCTCAATTGAATGTTTGCCTCCTGGTTATACATTTTCTTTTATATGCTGTGTATATGATTTCATGGTTGATTTGAATTCTGAGAGGGAGATGAAATGAGTTTCAATTGTTTCTCTATTTGAGCCAGAGAATTCTTGCAAGGAGTGCAGTCAAATTGTCCGCAAGGAGTGCATTGACAGAAGGGTTCAAATAGAGATAGCTTTTGTTCTCATTTCCTCAGAGGTGTAGTTGGGCATAGGAGCCGTGCAAGGAGTGCGCAGGCTAGGTAAAAGTCTCAGGGTTGCGAACCTGAGTGAGTCTTTGAAGGATTACTGTTGCAAGTGTGCGCAGGGTCGAAGACTCCAACACTTAGATGGAGTTGAAGGGTTGCCGCAAGGAGTGTGTGCAAGGGAGTTTCCTGGAGGACTCGAAAGTCGTGGGAAATCTCAGGAGGAATAGGTCCTTGAATTCGTCGAAGGATTGCACAGAGAAGTTGTGATTGAAGTATTCAAGCAGGCATGGAAGTTTGCTTACAGGTGAGCAAGTCTTCGTGGAGGAAGTATTTGATTCATTTCGCAGGAATTGCCAAGCCAAGGACGGACGGTCGGTATTCTCCGAGGAGAATCCGTGAATCACCGAGAGCCGTTAGATCTTGGAGAGTTGCAGGGGAAGATATCACCAGTATTCCTGGAAGATATAAAGCTCAGGAGGGGTGGAGCCATTGATCAGGATCACGGGGGTCGTTGGATTCACACGCATATCGTGAATCGGGGTTTCGTGAGTCGAAGCTCCAAATTATTGCAACAAGAATCGTGATATCGCGATACACGATATCCCAATAGTCAAAGGATAGTGTGTGGGCCATAGTGGAATCAGCGAGTGGAGGACAAGTGGCATAAGTCATCAGGGTTTCGCAGCAAGAAGTGTGAGATATTAGCATCAGGATTTGCGATCCCGTGAAGTCCAAAGTCCTGATAGAGGGGATGGGAAGTGGAAAAGTCAACTCGCACATGTGCAGTAGAGCCTCGACGTATCAGGTATCGAGAGTTGGTAAGATGAGTTTTTTTGCATCGAGAGAAGTGAAATCGCGATAGGAGCAAATCCCGATAGAGGGAAGAGAAAAGTCAGCGTTGACTGGCCGTCGTGTCTTGGGGTTACAAGAGCCCAGTGATCGACCATTAAAATCGCGAAGTCGTGAGCTCGGATTTCCCAATAACTAAAAAGAGGGGGAATCACAGGAAGTGTTCTATGGGTGCGTATTTCCCGACAGGGAAATAGAAGAGCTATTCAAGAGTTCTTTGGGCCGAGAAGAAGAAGAAGATCCTGTGTGTGCGCGCGGACCTTCCGACCTACGGGTGGTGAAGGGGTTGCGTTGCTATCAAGTGGTATCAGATAACATAAAGAATCTTTTCTTTCTGTAGCAGAGAAGAAGGAATTTCACCATGCCGCCAAGGAGAGAAAGGCAGTCACCTGATCCAGAGGATAGGGAGGTGCGGAGAAGAGGCAGGCAGGTAACAAATCCATAAATGGAGAGACAAATGCGTGATCTCCAAGCAAGACTCGAAGAGATGGAAACATCGCAAAGACGCACAACTAGTGCAGGGGATCTGAGTGATTTCGATAGTGAAAGAGAGGCTAAAAAAGAGGAGGAAGTTGCAGTCGAAGATGCATCAAACGAGCATTTGATCAAAGCTATTGCCAGGATGGGTACAAGAGAAAAGATGGAAATTCCATTTTACAAGGGAAACTTGGATGCAGAGGAGCTTCTAGATTGGTTTAGAGCTCTGGATACTTACTTTGAATATGAAGATGTCGAAGAGGACAAGAAGGTCAAGCATGTTGTTACGCGCTTGAAGGGACATGCAACATTATGGTGGGATGAGCTACAAGCTGACAGACGCTGCAAGGGCAAGTAGAAAATCAAGAGCTAGGACAGGATGATCGTGAAGATGAAAGTGAAATTCATCCCCAGGGATTATCAAATTACTCTGTTTAGGAGGATGCAGAACCTGAGACAGAAGCTGATGACAGTGAAAGAATACATGGAGGAATTCTATCGACGGAACATCAAAGTAGGTCATCGGGAGAGCAATGATGAGAAAGTTGTCAGGTATATGAATGACCTGAGATATGATATCCAGGACGTGATGAGCATGGTAACCATCCGAACAGTGGAGGATGCTTATCAGATGGATATGAAAGCTGAGGAGAAGTTAAGCCGAAAGCAGAGTCAAAGAGGGTGAGGCAGAATTCATCCTAGAGGCAAAGCAGTTGCCCAGGACAAATATCAGAATCCCAAGGAGGAATGGAAGAAACCTCAGGGTAAAGTTGAGAGTGGTGGAACCTCACAGTGAGGGCCATACGTTGAACAGAGAGGGCGGCATATAGAGTAGAGCGGAGGATACGCTGATAATAACATATTTCCTCATACTAGAGGTAGAGGAAGAGGAAGAGGTGGAGTAATCACATGCTTCACATGTGGAAAGAATGGGCACAAATCTTATGAGTGTCCCAAGAAAAAGAAGGACATTGGAGAAGCTCACATCACCAAGGCACAGAGGCGGGATGTTGAGGCCAAAGATGCAGAAGGCGGAAGATCACTTATGATGCGAAAAGTCCTTTTGACACCTGAGAAAGAGGTGGAAAGTTCAGTCCAAAGGACCAAACTTTTCAGAATAGCTTGCAAGACCAAGGATAGGGTGTGCAAGGTCATCATAGACAGTGGTAGCACAGATAATATCGTATCTACGGAGATGGTAGAGAAGCTGGAGCTGGAGACGACTGATCATCCAAGCCCATACCAAGTTTCGTGGCTACAGAAAGGACACCAGGTAACTGTTACTGAACAATGCTTGGTTGAATTCAAAATAGGTGGATATAATGATAAGATCTTATGTGATGTTTTTCCCATGGATGTTTGTCATCTATTGCTGGGAAGACCATGGAAATATGAGATAAATGTGATCCATGATGGGCAAATGAACACATATACCCTGGAGAAGAATGGGAGAACCCATATGTTGCTTTTGATAAAGGATAAGGAGGTGAAGCCAGAAGTAAACAACACAGTACTTCTCATGAGTGGGAAGGAGCTTCTTACAGAGGTTAAGAAGAAAGAAGATCCACAATTCTTTGTGATTAGGAAATCGAGGATTGTTTTGACTAGCACGAGAGTGGATGATTTACCAGGGGTAGTTCAGGAACTGCTGGAAGAGTTCGCTGACATCATAGTGGATGAATTACCTCATTCGTTGCCACCGATGAGGAGTGTGAGTCATCATATAGACCTCATACCAGGAGCCAGTTTGCTGAATAAATCCGCATACAGGTTGACGCCGCAAGAGATTGAAGAGGTCAAGAAGCAGGTCCAGGAGTTGTTGGACAAAGGATTAGTCAGAGAAAGCTTGAGTCCATGTGTTGTTCTGACAGTGCTCAGTCCAAAGAAGGATGGAGGTTGGAGAATGTGTATTGATTCAAGGGCGATCAATAAGATAAGCATCAGGTATAGGTTTCCATTGCCACGAATGGATGATCTGATGGATTGCCTGAGTGGGGCAAGGTACTTTTCAAAGATTGATTTGAAAAGTGGATATCACTAGATTTGCATGAGAGAAGGTGATGAATGGAAGACAACATTCAAGACAGATGAATGTTTGTATGAATGGCTTGTTATGCCATTTGGCTTAATGAATGTGTCGAGTACCTTCATGAGGTTAATGAATGAAGTCATGAGGGAGTTCATAGGGAAGTTCGTCATTGTGTATTTGGATGACATACTGATTTATAGTAAATCAGTGGCAGAACACTTGAAGCATTTAGCTACAGTGATGAAGAAGCTACAACAGGAGAAGTTGTTGATAAATATGAAGAAGTCCTCATTCATGAAGACATAGCTCATTTACTTGGGGTTTGTTATTTTGGAAAATGAGTTGAGGATGGATCCAGATAAGGTAGAAGTGATCAAGAATTGGCCATCACCGAGGAATGTATTCGAGGTGATAAGTTTTCATGGTCTAGTTAGTTTCTACCGAAAATTCATCAGGAATTTCAGTGGGATTAGCACAGCGATGATGGATATAGTGAAGAAAAGACATAAATATTTTCACTGGACAACGGAGTCTGAGAAGAGATTCAATCTGTTGAAGGAGAAAATCACGGAACAACCAGTTTTGGTGTTGTCGGATTTCCAAAAGACATTTCAAGTGAAATGTGATGCAAGCGGGTTTGCCATAGGAGTGGTCTTGAGTTAGGAAGATAGACCGATAGCATATTTCAGTGAGAAGCTGAATGAGGCAAAGGTGAAATACTCCACATACGACAAGGAATTTTATGCCATCATTCAGGCATTGAAGAAGTGGAGGCATTACTTGATCCCGAAGGAATTTGTATTGTACAGTGATAACCATGCATTACAATTTGTGACTCAACAGGAGAAGTTGAAGCAGAGGCATGTTAAGTGGGTTGAATACATGCAGAATTTCACTTTTGTGATTAAGCATATTTCGGGTACTGCTAACAAAGTGGCTGATGCTTTGAGCAGGAAATGTTTGTTGTTGCAGGAGTTCCAAGTCAAGACCTTAAGTTTTGATGATCTCAAGGACATGTATGCAGGTGATGCAGATTTTGCAGAAGAATATGAAGCAGCTAAGAATCCAGTTCTCAGAGACAGAAGCCCTTGGATAGACTATATGATCCAGGAAGAATTGCTGCTAAGAGGCAATCAACTGTGTATTCCGAAATGCTCCATGAGGGAGAACTTGTTGAAGGAGAAACACAGTGGTGGATTAGCAGGACATTTTGGCCATGCCAAAGCATTCACGAAGTTGAGCGATTCATACTTTTGGCCAGGAATGCGAGCATATGTCAAGAGATTCGTTGACAGATGTCAAATTTGCCAGCACTCGAAGGGGAGGAAGCAGAATGCAGGTTTTTATCAGCCATTGCCCATACCAGAGAGGCCATGGGATGCGATAAGCATGGATTTCGTATTGGGATTGCCAAGGATGCAAAGAGGATTTGATTCAGTCTTTTTGGTAGTGGATAGATTTTATAAGATGGCACATTTTATCCAATGCCAGAAAACCAACGATGCGACTCACATCGCAAATCTGTTCTTCAAAAAGGTCGTTTGACTTCATGGGTTGCCAAAAAGCATAGTTTTGGACAGAGACACGAAATTCATAGGGCATTTTTGGAAGACCTTATGGAAGAAGCTGGGAACTAATTTAATGTTTAGTTCAGCTTATCATCCTCAGACGAATGGACAAATAGAAGTGGTCAACATAAGTCTAGGAGACTTGCTGAGAAGCTTGGTGACAGAGCACCACAGCCAGTGGGACAACATATTACCACAGGCATATTTTCCGTACAATGACTCAGTGAATCGGAGCACAGGGCAAAGTCCATTTCATATTTTTTATGGTATGTA
The DNA here is from genome assembly GCA_009831015.1 of Picea engelmannii. NCBI lineage: Eukaryota > Viridiplantae > Streptophyta > Pinopsida > Pinales > Pinaceae > Picea > Picea engelmannii. Next base: position 281,214 of record ML785061.1, read on the forward strand.
GCCGAGAGGAGTTTCTGAACTGAGGGATTTAGAACAGACTGCTACTAGTAACGCTAGTGCAGAAGAATTCGCTGAGGCGATGAAAGAACTTCACAGCAGGGTGAAGGAGCGGTTGCTAGAATCAAGCAAGGGATATAAGCGCAGAGCCGATCAGTGGAAGAGGCAACTTTAGTTTGAAGTTGGTGATCTATTTCTGGCACATTTAAGGAAGGAAAGGTTCCTGAGAGGAACATACAATAAATTGAAAATGAAGAAAATCGGACCATGTAAGGTCTCGAGAAAATTGGGGGAAAATGCTTATGAGATCGAGTTGTTGGATGGGATAGGAATATCTCTGATATTGAATGAAACAAATTTATACCCATACAGAGCTGGAGAAGTAGAAATCAGAACTGAGCAGCCAATGATCCAGTGGATGAAACAATTTCCAGTTGCAGAGAAGCCACGGATGGAATGCATACTGGACAAGAGAGTGAGCAAGAAGACCAGGCGAAAGAAATACTATGAGTATCTGGTCAAATGGAAGGACCATCCAGTGGAAGATACCATCTGGGAGAATGAAGCATAGATACAGAGGCATGGACAGACTGTGCAGGAGGTCATGGACAGGAGCCCATGAAATTTTTCAAGCGAGGGAGTATGATGCAAGAGCATTGCCAACACATCAAGCGAGCCAGCGTGGAAGCAGAGGACAACTGGACAAGCTAGCACAAATATTGAAAATAATTCTTTGGAATTGTGTGCGATCTTAAATGAAGTCATTTAAGAAGAGGCGCCTTTGTATATTGTAATGGACCTTGAGTGGATAGCTCTCGTCCTTTAGTAGATAAGAGGCATTTAATATAGTTAATGCAGGTTGATAGGATTTTAATTCTAGATTTGATAGCTTTAGAGCGCAAGAGGGAAACATGATATAGACACCCTTATTGTTCATTGTAACAAAATCCTGAGCATAGAAGAAGAAAAAGAGCATAGGAGAAGAGAGATAACTGTGTAAAGACACCCATGTACAAACATTTGAATGAATAGAAGAATTCTAATTCAAATCCATGGTTTTGTATTTGATTCTCTGTGTATTGATGTTATGCTCAATTGAATGTTTGCCTCCTGGTTATACATTTGATTTTATATGTTGTGTATATGATTTCATGGTTTATTTGAAGTCTGAGAGGGAGATGAAATGAGTTTCAATTGTTTCTCTATTTGAGCCAGAGAATTCCTGCAAGGAGTGCAGTCGAATTATCCGCAAGGAGTGCGTTGACAGAAGGGTTTAAATAGAGATAGCTTTTGTTCTCATTTCCTTAGAGGTACAGTTGGGCACAAGAGCTGTGCAAGGAGTGCACAGGCTAGGTAAAAGTCTCAGGGTTGCAAACCTGAGTAAGTCTTTGAAGGATTACTGTTGCAAGTGTGCACAGTGTCGAAGACTCCAACACTTAGATGGAGTTGAAGGGTTGCCGCAAGGAGTGTGCGCAAGGGAGTTTCCTGGAGGACTCGAAAGTGATGGGAAAGCTCAGGAGGAATAGGTCCTTGAATTCATCGAAGGATTGCACAGAGAAGTTGTGATTGAATTATTCAAGCAGGTGTGCAAGTTTGCACACAGGTGAACAAGTCTTCGTGGAGGAAGTATTTGATTCATTTCGCAGGAATTGCCAAGCCAAGGACGGACGGTCGGTATTCTCCGAGGAGAATCCGCGAATCACCGAGAGTCATTAGATCTTGGAGAGTTGTAGGGGAAGATATCACCGGTATTCCAAGAATATATAAATCTTAGGAGGGTTAAAGCCGTTGATCAAGATCACGGGGGTCGTTGGATTCACATGCATATCGTGAATCGGGGTTTTGTGAGTTGAAGCTCCAAATTATTGCAACAAGAATCGCGATATCCCGACAGTCAAAGGACAGTGTTTGGGCCACAGTGGAATCAACAAGTGGAGGACAAGTGGTATAAGTCATCGAGTTTTCGCAGTGAGAAGTGCGAGATATTAGCATCAGGATTTGCGATCCCGCGAAGTTCTAAGTCCCGATAGATGGGACGGGAAGTGGAAAAGTCAACTCGCATGTGTGTGTCGGAGCCTCGACATATTGGGTATCGGGAGTTGGTAAGACGAGTTTTTTTGCATCGCGAGAAGCGAAATCGCGATAGGAGAAAATATCGACAGAGGGAAGAGAAAAGTCAACGTTGATTGGCCGTTGGGTCTCGGGGTTACGAGAGCCCAGTGATCGACCAGTAAACTCGCGAAGTCGCGAGCTCCGATTCCCCAATAAGTAAAAAGAGGGGGAATCACGGGAAGTGTTCTGTGGGTGCGTATTTCCCGACAGGGAAATAGAAGAGCTATTCAAGAGTTCTTTGGGCCGAGAAGAAGAAGAATATCCTGTGTGTGCGCGCAGACCTTCCGACCTGCGGGTGGTGAAGGGGTTGCATTGCTATGAGAAAGGAATGACAAGGCAATGAAAGGCATGGGAAGGAAAGGAAATGTAAGGCATGTCATGGCATGACAAGGAAAGGAAATGAAAGACATGGCATATCATGGCATGGAATGGGATGGAAAGGCAAGACATGAAATGGAATATCATGGAAAGGCATGGCATGGCCTGGAAAATCATAGTATGGAATGAAAAGACATGGATTGGCCTGCAATGACATGTCAAGGCATGGCATGTCATGGAAATGCAAGGCAAGGAAAGGCATGGCATGGAATGACATGGAAAGGAAAGGCATGGTATGGAAAGTAATGACATGGAATGGAAAGGCAAGGAAATGAAAGGCATGGAAAGGAAAGGAATGACAAGGCATGGTATGAAAAGGAAAGGCAAGGCATGGAAAGGTAAGGCATGACATGGAATGGAAAGGAAAGACATGGCATGGAAAGGAAAGGAATGACATGGAAAGGAAAGGGATGGCATGGCATGGAAACACAAGGCATGAAATGGCATGTCAAGGAAAGGTATGGCATGGAAAGTCAAGGCATAAAAAGGCAAGGCATGGCTTGTCAAGGCAAGGAAAGACAAGGAATGACATGGCATGGCAAGGCATGGAAAGGCATGGCATGGCATGGCATGCCAAAGAATGGAAAGGCATCGTAAGGAATTGCAAGGAATGGCATGGCATGGCATGGAAAGGCAAGGCATGGTATGGAAAGGCATGGCATGGCATGGCAAGGCAAGCCATGACATGGAAAGGCAAGGCATGGCATGGCATGGCAAGGTAAGGAATCACATGGAAAGGCAAGGCATGGGAAGGCATGGAATGAAATGGCATTGAAAGGAAAGGCAAGGCTTGACAAGGCAAGGCAAGGAAAGATATGGCATAAAAATAGTTCCCTAACAAGAAAAAGAACTAAAACGTACAAGAATACAATAACAACCATATCATGAAGCCGAAATTTCAATCATTCATAAATTTGAAATATTTGTTCAATTCCTTTTACATACCTATGGTCATTCAAGTAGATCATCAAGATGACTTCTAATATTGATGGTCTCCATTAACTTCTTGTGCTCAGAGTAAGGCAAGAAGTATTGTATCTTTGATGATTTATTACTTGGCATTGCTTGTAGTTGGAGGTTGGTACCAACAACCAAGTTTGTAAAGTGGTAGACAAATTTACTTGGTTTGTAATATTGAAATACATAATCATCTTTCTTCCGTGTTCTTTTATCTTGTGTCAGATATTCTCCTTTAATAACCATCGACCTAGTCAGAAATTCAATTCCTTCTAAGTCTATTATTGATTGCATGAGGGTCTGATTTCCCTCTAAGAAACATGCCAACCAATAATTAGTGCCCCATTTATTACCTCTTGGTGACACCACTGCATATATATTCCCTACAAAAAATGGAGTGCCAACATGTGAGTCCACTAAATGACCAAAGAATAAAACATTGATGATAGTTATTCAAAATTTGATATAAGGTTTAACTAAACCTGGTAGTATGATATTTGAGATGTGATCATAATCTGATTAAATATTTGATTGATCCTCCTCCAACTAGGATAATTCCATACTTATACATTGACCAATGGGGATTAATACATGATCACATCTATCAACCTAGTCTATCAATTCGCAATCATCCCATTCATTACTACTACATGGACCATAGAAGCAAGAGAGTTTTCTCGTCCATATTTCAACTATTGCATTGTTTGATGTTCGAACTGAATGGAATCCACAAGTGGTCTAGATTTCTTTTCATTCATACCACTATGATAGATCTACATTGACCACCTCCCAAAAACATCTATGCACATGCCCTTTCCTGTGTGATTGATCTTCATGGGTTCTTGTTCCCTCTCCCATTACTTAAGAGCACAATTCAATAATGGATTTGACATCTCAAATGAGGGAATTAGTTGTGAACTTCATTTATTTCTCGCATAATACTCTTTTTATGCATGCACCTGCTCTATCATTCTATGCTTTCTCATCCCCAGACTTGAAATAGTTCCAAACATATGGTACCTTTAGTTTTTTGTGCAACATACACAACCATTGAAATACACGAGAATTTTTTAACCGGCTTGCACAACCATCTAACCAAATCCAATGTTGATCCATCTATATGTTCTTCTCCTTAAGGTGATTGTAAAACAACTGAAATCAATGTTGTATGTAGGCTAAGTGATGGCACCGATCATCACTTATGTAGAAGTGATACTCCTTCAATATAAATATGTTTTCTTTGTTACTATATGGACCATGTCTATATGTGATATGGACCATTATGATGACCTTATCTTAGTGATAATATTGCCTTTGAATCTCATTTTTTGATTTAAGGGTGTAGTTATCAGCAAAATCAACCATTGATAAGACAGTACCAATGAGAAATGTATCTCTACATATTCTAAAATGATTGTCCCACCATCGAGCCACATGGACATGCTAAACATATTGTTGCATATTTTTGACGAAGTCCTTCATGAAGTCACATACTCGTACCTAGGAAGTCACCAACTGTATATTTTTTCTTTCCTACCCTCCATCAATATCATATGAAACATATTTAAATATTTGAAATATAACTTCTTTCCTCCCCAATTCATACTCATCACTTACATGGATGCACTTTCCTAATGATTCCATTCCATCACACTTGGGGCATGTCCCATCTAAGAAATATCTTTGATAAAATGTACAACCCTCTGGCCTTGTACATAAGATGTTGTGAATAAAGTCTCTATATGATGACGACTACAATACAACTGAACATTCCTACAAAAGGGTATTATTCAAAACACAATATATATGTGTGTGTGTGCGCGCGTGTGTGTCATAATAATACCTATACTCAATGTGATATCTATAACAACATGTGTTACGAATTGTGTTTATTCGAACATATCAATGCTTACATTTATGGAAAGATATTTGGCCCAAGTTAAGTGCACTATGTATTGTCCTGAATCTCTCATACATTTATGTCTGTGTAATGCCAAGAAAGTGTTTAATATGGGGTTCACAGTCCCTAGATCCTCTTCTCAATTTTAGTACATCTTTTTAGTTGGAAGAAGGCATAGTGTTCTCATGCCATAAATAGTGCACTAGTCCCTTAAATTCTCCAATTAACTTCATGTTAGAATGAGGTATCCTACGATTGAAGGCCCACAAATCTATTGGGTCACCCATTTCAAGGCTATCTCGTCTATTATAATACTTTATAAGGATTTTGATATTTCATTTCTTGAGATGAGAGGTTTGTTGTAGAGAATGATGTTTTCTTGTGATCTTGTTAACAAATGATTATGACAAGACATGTTGGGATGCATTACGTTCTTTAGAATGTGATTTCTTACCAATTATTTTAAAATCATCTACAAGGTTTCTAACAATATGATGACTTGCTTCTAAAATTTTGACTATTTTAATTCCTAAAATTCTCCTAACAACAATCAAACTTATAGATTTTAACAAAGCCAAAAATAATTGAAATTTAGTGGCATCATATTTTGGTTCAAAATATTCTTTAATGATTTTATAAGAATGATAATGAATAGTGTGGTTATGTAACTTACCTTCAAGTGATGCTAGACCAATTTCATCCACCTGAATGCATTTATGAATTCTTCATCGTACACTACTCAATCTAGGTAGGGATGATGAACCCCTATTCTTGCACTCTTGAATGAGTCCCTGCTATGGATTCAACAATGTTGCAGTTATTTCCCCTTCAATCACTGGAAGATCAATTCTAGGAGGAGAGTGGACATGGGATTGACTAGCTTCTGGAACATCTGATTATCCAATAAGAGGTTGCACCATAGGAACTTCTTCACCACAATGTTGTGCATGAGTTTCCTCTCTAATTTCATCCATTGTATAATCATCTCAAAGAAAATCCCCCATCATATGGTCATCCACAACAAGTTGTATTGATGATATACTACATGGATTGATCTCTACTGAACTCCCGTGCTTTTCTTGTGGTGATGGAGGAGAAAAAACAATGACATCTATTTCATTAGAAATTGGATTGCCCTCTTTTGAAAGGATACGCTTTGACATACGTAATGTTTCATTTTCTCTTTCTTCTTCTACCCTTTCAATGGGTTTCTCTTTCCTCGAGGAATTTGTTTCTCAAATCTATCGGTTCCCGATGTTTAAAGAGAAAAATTATCTTCCAAGCACCCCACCACAATTTTGTCTTGGTATTACACAAGAAGAAACAAATAACAATTCCAATTCCAAGTGGACAAATTTGTCTTCATATTATGAAAGAAGACACAACTAATAATTCCAATTCCAATTGAGAAAATTTTTCTTGGTATTACACAAGAAGACACATCTAAAAATTCCAATTCCAATTGGATAATTTTGTCTTGGTATTACACAACTAACAATTCCAATTGGACAAATATGTCTTGGTATTACACACGAAGACACAACTAACAATTCGAATTGGAAATATTTATCTTGGTATTACAAAAGAAGACATAACTAACAATTTTGATTAGACAAATTTGTCTTCCAATTATTCCCACAACTTTCTTGCAATAGCACAAAATTTGCTACAAAGTAAACAACAAGACAAAAGGAACAAAAACCTATATGATCTTTCTATTTTTACATGTAGATGTTGGGATTGTTCTCTTTTTTTAGATATATGAGGTAGAGGAGTGCTCTTGGCGCATAAAAATTCCCAACAAGAATGCGCACACATTCCTATAATGCATGCACACTAAATTGCATGTGTGTTATAAGAACACACACACGTTCTTACTAGGCATGGATGAGTGCACAATCACAAGCCTTTCAAGTCACAAGAGAATGTGCACGCTCTTAATGAAATAGATATAGTATTTATTATAGACCAAACATATTTATGAATAAATATATATAGGGGACAACTAGAACCTAAGGTATTAGGATTGAAAGCATTTTGAATTAAAGAGAAATGGTTAGAGAACCAAGATGTGGGTGATGTGGGAGAAAGAGTTGTGGGGCCTTTAACAAGAGCTATATGCATAGTTCATTTAGGGATCGAGTGCGGAGGGGGTTAAGGGTTGAGTGTAGGTTATTCCTAGGATTATATGGATCTAGGGGGTTTTAGGTCATGGTCTAGGTCAATATCTAGGTCATGGTCTAGGTATAGTTAACGATCTAGGTCATGGTCATGTTCATATAAGTACTCGTATAAGTAATCCATTGGAAGAAGAAGAAAAACTTAATACTCACCTTATAGGAGAGGTTACATTTCTTTGTTGCACATATCTTTTATTCATTGTGAGCCCTGCCTTACCTTTAGAAGACATTTGGATTTCTTCAACGTCTATGAATGAAATAATAAAATAGAAATCACTAATATTTTTGGTAAAATATTTTATCAAGAAATAAAACAAATTATGATACCTGCCTACGTTGACCGCCTAGCGATACAACGCTATATTTTCCTCTTTGCTCGACTATATTTCTCCTCTCTTTCTCCTATACCAAAGAACCAATGCTCATATCTCCTCTCAGCTCTATTGTTTTCTTCTCTATGCTCTACCCTATTTTCTTTTAAATCCTTTTGTCACCCACTCGTCAAACTTCAAATTAAAATAATTTTTATTTTAGGAACAAAATTTTCCATCCCACGCTCTAAGTTGCATCTCTACCATTTTTCGTTTTTAACAACACCATTGACACACACCTCAATTTTTTGTTCCTTTCCTTGCCTTTCCTTTCTATGTCATCCCATACCATGCCTTTCCTTGCCATGCCTTTCCTTGCATTGAATTTCCATGCCTTCCTTTTGAGATAGAATAGGTTGAGGAGTGTTCTTGGCACATAAAACTTCTGAGCAGGAATGTGCACGCTAAAGCACGTACACGTTTCTATAACATGTGTGTGCTAAAGAACGCACACGTTCTAGGAATGCACACACATTTCAGCTGGGAAAGGATGAGGACCCAACCTAAGGGCTTAGGATTTAAAGTTTTTTTAAGCATAGATCAATGGTTAGAGCACATATATGTGGGTGCAAGGGTTGCAGGGCCTTTAACAAGAGGTATATGCATAGTGCACTTAGGGATTGAGTTTGGAGGGGGTTAAGGGTTGAGTATAGTTTATGCCTAGTCTTATATGGAGCTAGGGGGGTCTAGTTCATGGTCTAGGTCAAGATCCATGTGATGGTCTAGGCCATGGTATAAGTCTAGCTCATGGTCTAGGTCTAGCTATAAGTCTATGTCGTGGTCTAGGTCATGGTCTAGGTATAACTCTAGGTCTATGTCATGGAATACAATGGTCATCGTATAGGTCTAGGTCATGGTCTATGGTATAGGTCATGGTCTATTCTCTAGTTCTAGGTCTACGTATTTCCATGCCTTTCCAGGTCTAGGTCTTGACATGTCTAAGTCAAGGCCATTTATTTCCTTGTGATGTATCAAACTTTTTATAGTGTGTGAGAGAATAAGAGGGAGAGAGAGGAATACATAGAGGGGGGGTAGAGAGAAAGTTTATGAGAGTGTGAGAGTTAGAGAAAAGAAGACAANAGAGAGAGAGGGGGGGGGTAGATAGAGGAAAATATATCTAGGGGGGATAGAAAGGGAGGGGGATACAATGGGTGAGAGAGGGAGGGTTAGATGTAAGAGGTAAAGAGAGAAGGGGGGTAGAGAAAGAGAGGTCAAGAGTGATATGGAGAGAGATAGGGAGGGGTAGAGAGAGAGGGGGGATTGAGAGAAGGGGAGGATGGTGAGAGAAAACAAGAGTAGAAGAGAGGTCGAGAGTGAGATGGATAGAGAGAGAGGGAGGTAGAACTAGGGGAAAGGAGAAAGAGGCGGGGAGGGAGAGAGAAGCAATGGTAGAGAGAGAGAGAGTGTGAGAGTGATATTAACAACAAGGATAGAGA
>ML785061.1:303743-331260 GCA_009831015.1 Picea engelmannii
GGGAGAGAGAGAGAATATCTTACTAGAGCACATGCACACTATTAGGAACGTGTGCACATTCCTAGAGCGTGTGCGCCATATTAAGAAAATGTGCACGCTATTTTTAATTCAAATCTTTTTGGGAGGGATTGAAAACATGTATGTTGACTTGGTTGCCTTGGATTTACGTTTGGGATGACAAACCTAGTGGTTCAGTATGCAAATTGATAAAAACCTTTGTTTTTGTGAATACCTATCTATATATGTGTATTTGACGTTATTTTTATATGGTCTAAAGAATTCCGTTGTTGACGAAACTACAGATATAGATAGACTCAAATATGAAGATTCCAAATATATATATATATATATATATATATATATATATATTAAAATTAATATTGTTTACTATTTTTTCTTCGCATATATCAAAATCCTAGAATACATACCTTTCTTATTTCTACTATAACTTTTTGTCACCGTAACCATTTCTCGAATGTGTTATATGATGCACTAGAGGATACCGATATCTATGATCTGAAAAAAAATAAAAAATGTTTTGATCATGTTAAGACCCTCTTAGCTGGAACGAACAAATGACCTTGTAAGTTTAGGGATATGTTTAATTTGATAATTTAAAAAATATATAAAATTAATATTATAAATTTCCAAAAAAATACACCACGCTAGAAAAATGGGTTATCTACATGTATACAAGTTTTTGGAATGGAATTTCATCGTTAAGGTACTAAACACCTGCACCCAAAAAAAACATATACCTTATGTTTTGTTGGAAAAATAAATACCACTGTTAGAAAATATCAAATTTGACATAGTTATTCACAATTTCTATGAATAAATGTTGTATATTCGGAAATCTAATTGAATTTCATACTTTTCATATTCTTACACCACATTAAAATTCATTGTAAAAGTACCTTGAATAATCCCTCCAAATTAACTGATTGTTCTTTTTCCAGGTTTGCATTACCACTAACGCATCATGAGAGACCATCATTATCTTTCACTCACCCTCCTACCACTATACACAAACACATAGTTTCATTCCCATTCCTACCACTATCTAGCACAAAATTTGTCATTTCAAAGCCCTTTGTGTTGAAGGCATTTGAATCTCTCCCCACCTCCTTGAGAAAGAAAGAGGCCACCTCACTAAGTCCCTCCTAACCAATCATTAGTCTATCTCCAAAATTCACAAATCTATTTGCTCAACCCTTTGTTTTAAATAAAAACCCCTCTTTCCATGACCCCACCACTTGAACTTATTTCCCTCCCCTACAACCATGGCACTACAAATTACATTTTGAAGATCCTATCCAAAAACAACATCAAAATGATTTTTAAATTCCACAAAACCATTAAGCATCTATTCATAAGCATTAAGATAAATTTGACCCAATCCTTTGCCAAGGAGTTTACAAAATTCTCTACTCCTATGGAAAATCCTACATTGGTCAAATTGGTAAGTCGATCAAAACCCATCTCATAGAACATATAGTTGGTGTGCTCCACAATTGCATCACTAAGTTAGTTATCACCAAACAATTATACAAGTAAAAAATCCTCATTTATTTTGTCAAAACCAAATTTTAGCATTAACACCCTATTACTCATCCTGTGTCATTAGGAAATCTTTTGAAATAAAAGAATATCCTAATAATTTTAATCGAGAAGTTGGTTGCAAACTTAGTCATTCTTTAAAATATATTATCCATAATCTAGGTCAATAGTCCCTCTCCTTATTTATAATCTAATCTTCCTTCCTATTGTATTCCTATTCCTTTATTTAGTTTTGGCCCCCCTTCGATCCTTCAAATTATTTAATTTCATTTAAAAACTTTTACCTCCCTTAATTTCTTCCAATTATTAATTTCAGTTTGCCCCCCTTCATTCCTTCAAATTATTTAATTTTATTTTAAAACTTTTACCTCCCTTAATTTCTTCCAATTATTAATTTCATTTTAAAACTTCTTGCCCCCTTCATTTCTTCCAATTATTTAATTTCATTTTAAAACTTCTTTTTGTATTGAATTTAATTTCTACAATGTTATATTAACAATATTTCACAATGACTTGTGAATTTTAAATCCTATATAACATGTTACAACAATATAATTGTTAATATCTCAAAATGTAACTTGTGATAATTGAATTTGGGTGGAGATTATAAATCTCTTTCTCTGAACTACCTAGGCTAAACCCAATTAACAATTATGTTCATACTTTATAAAACATTTTTTATCATTAGAAAATTTTCATATTATTGAAAAAAATGTTAAAGATACAAATTTTAATAGAATTGAAATAGAAAAAAATGGAAAATTAATTAAACTATATAATTTAGAAACCATAAGACTATAGGGTAAATAGTCAATAAATATAAACCCTAAACTACATATATTTTAAAGGGACTAAAGTGTTTAATAATATACAATTAAGAATTTCGCTCACGTAATATTTTGTAAAGAATAAATTTATAAAATATGTGGAACACTTTTCCCTCACTAGAACTTTGTAGAAGTTGATTTTTTATAAACTTTCCACTCATATATTATTTACACTTTGTTGCCTATATTTTTTTTTCTGTGGTAATCTCTAACAATACGATACATTGTTGAAGTTTAATCAATTTCTTTGTTTTTGACTTGGGTCCCAAATAATATTTGAAGTTTTAACAACTCATTTTGTAACATCCTATCCGTTACAACTACAAGCGAAGCAAAAGGTGCAATTTTTTTTTTTGTTTTTAGGAAGGAAGCCAAACACGACAACATTTGAACCACACAACTAATGACGAGTGCAAGCACAGATTCCAGGCAACAAACAACTATGACTCCATGCCCTGGCACAAGAGCAATAGGGAGAAACGTGCATAAAACAACAAGGAGAATCGACTACCCGCCCGACACAATAGGACCATGCCTACAAGTTGAGGGTCAACATCCATCTCCCGACACAACGACCTTGATGAACAAATACTAGAACCTCAAGGTGTGCGAACCAAATGCATGAAGGCATTGCAACCCAAGTGCCAACAATGATATTACAAGGTCATCAAAACCCACAATAGAAAGCACAGACCCCGACCAAGTTATCCTTTGCCTCTATCTTTTAGGGTGCCCAATGATCCCCTCATCAAGAATCATGCCGACCCCAGGTGCTAGGCATGACTCTAACCGTGGTGCAATAACATAACTAGACTCTCCACCCTAGCTAAATTCCATGCACTGGGAGATCGAGGAATATCTAAACACCTGACGAATAACCCTAGCACCCATTGATAGGTCAACACGATGACCAAGATGTTGAAGAAACACAACCAAATTCCTTGCACAACAAAATCAACTCACACACCTCGAATAAAATTATTATGGTACAGATCTTTTAAAAGAAAAATAGCAAAAAAGATAGTGTCAATATCTTAATATAGGTTAAAGAAAGATAATGGTTAAACAACAATTTCCCAAGTTTAGGAAATACAAACAATGGTTAACATATGACATTAACATCTAACCAATAAAATTAACAGAGGATAATGGTGAAAATATAAAAGTCATCATGGATATCTTATCTTTGTATCTGGATAGACCTGTACCATATCCTTAAAATATTAAAGGTAAGAGAAGGCAACAAGATTACCCAAAATTATCACTGTCACCCTAAGTAAAAATATAGCTGGGAAAATTATCCAAATGAAGAAATTAAAATGCTGACAATACACAATTAATACATGATGTCACAATATAAAAAGAATGATATCTATATGCATGAAGATTGCAGTCAAAGATATGTCCATTAGCATTGCTAGGGACATAAACATGAATGTAATTCATTCATCACTCATTGTCATTATGATATTAGTCTTGTAAAAACCAGCCATGCCAAGCAGCATGGTATTAAAAACACACAACTTAATAATGTTATTCCCCAACGGTAAAAATATGGAAATCGCGCTATCTGAAATGAAATCAATTCATCGTCAAAGTAAATTGTTGTTCCTTAAACGTAACCTTACTATCATTAAATAAAACTGTTGCCATCTAGCATCACAATAAATTGCTTGTCAGAATAAAAATTTCCAAATACCAGGAAGATACTCAATTTATTGTAGGTACGTCGCTATCCAAGGAGATACTAGGCAGGTTGTTTAAGATTTTATCAATAGCTATAATTAAGTGACTTTATGAAGGAAGGATGGGCACGCTGTTCACTGAGCATACCTGCAGACCCTTCATTGCCATAAATTGTTGGGAGTAACCATCCCACAAAACTACGAAAACTCTACTAAAAGATCATCACCAGAACTACTAATTCGTCGCCTTACAATAAGTAAAAAAAATTGCCATTAATAATTATGACAGTAGTACATTCACGGGGTACAAGATTATGTAACTAAGATTTATTAAGAAAAAGGGAAAATCGCTAAGGTGGAGGTGGTAAAACTGTTGTCCAGGTAAGCTCTCAAGGATTTAAAAATTGTAAAAATGTAAAAGTAAAATGTAAAAAGGTAAAAAGTCAAATCATAGTCATTTAAAAATTTATGAAGCTGTAGTCAGTGATATATATACACTATTCAACATATCCACCATCATATATCTGAAATGTATATGCAAAGACTTATTATCATCACGCTATCCCATTCAATGTCGAGTTCTAATGCATAGAATAAAGAAATAACCATAACTATACCGCTCGGCATAAAATATTCCTATCCATCGCTATGAATGTCCTTTAACCAGATATGACCATAACACTAATTTAAAGAAATAGCAACATCGAGTACAGTAGCAAACGCTTTCAAGGTATCAAAGAATGCTGAGTTTTAACCATAATAATGGCACTAAGTTAAGTCGTCATCAAGGAAACATACATGGAAGAGAAAGACTACAGGTCAGAGACATGAAAATCGTAGAGAAATCCACCTTCAAATAAATTGAAATGTAGAGGGAAAAGAACGCAACCAGGAGTATGAAAAACGCAGACCAATTATATCTATCTTTTTCCATTATGTCAGGATACCAAACAAACGTAGACAAGGATAATTAAAATGTTTTTCCATTCAACAAAGATATGGAAACTTAAGGATCGCCGACACATACCTATCCTTATCAATCAAAGAGAATCTCGCCATCCTTCACTGTAATTGATGGCTTTTAAATAAAAAAAAATCAATGACAAGAAAATAGCATAAATGCGATCATTGGTAATGTAGGAGTAAAAGAATAACTCAGCCACTTGATAACTGTCAAACCTTAAATCTATCGAAAGAACAAAACAAAAATAATCACCGACTTCACAAGGGTAAATTGTTGTCAAGGTATTAAATATTGCAGAGGGAGAATGCAAACTAGATGTAAGAGAAGCGCAGGGAAAAACTGCCTTCAAATAAATTAAATGCATAGGAAAAATCACCGTCCAAACAAAAGGTAAGGGATGTCAAAAAGGGGACAAATGTAGGCTAAAATCATTCTCAAATAAATTAAAGTGCAAAAGTAAAATGCAGGGAATGAAGATGAACAAGGCACAGGGTAATCGTTCGCTAGAAGCACAATGACCATAGTCAACAAGAACAATCAAAAGGGGTAGATGACTGGTCGGAACATCTTTCGCTCATCCTCCATGCATAGAAAATAAGATCATTTGGATCCATAGGTCTATTAACACCGAAGTGATGACCGTAGATCAAGCTCCTAGCCAACTTCTTAGGCGTGGATTGATGAGCTAGGGACGAAGGAAAAAATAAACCGCAGTCATCACAAATCAATAAACCATAGGACGACCAAGACATGTAGGGATCGAACGCCATGGGAATCAATCAACATCAAGCTAAAGGCTATGGGGGAAATTTCAGTCATCAACTATAATGCTAAGACAATCATTTTATTTACCCAATTAAACATACATAACTAAAAGCATAAATCGTACTAACAATCTACCATGCAGAAATAAGTGAAGTTTATCATAGCCCAAGTTGCCCAAGGATTCCATGAACCTAGGAGATATTTTATCCCCTTTTTCGAACTTGATCAAACTCTTATGTGGTTTCCATCGTAAAAATACTCGATCGCCACATCATAACTACGGTTGACACGATGCACATCGACATAACTCTTTTGTCAATCCTGTGCTTCCTTGATCCTTTGTCTTATAGTTTGCATTTAATATTCCAATTCTTGGATTGCTTCCGGTCCCACTAGGACCCTATCCTAAATCCGATCCCAACTCAAAGGTGTCCGACACAGTCGCCCATAAAGTAACTCAAAAGGTGCCATCTTAATGGCGCTTTGGTAATTGTTTTTATAAGAAAATTCTACTAGTGGCAAGAATTCTTCCCAACGCTTTTGTTGGTCCATCATGTACATGCGCAACATGTCTTCCAAGGTCTGGTTTGTTTGTTCGGTCTGCCTGTCAATCTTCGGATGATACACAGTACTAAAGTTAAGTCGGGTTCCCAAGGTCTCTTGGAAACTAGTCCAAAATCATCCAGTAAACACTGATCCTCGATAGGATATAATCCTCTTAGGTATGCCATGCAACCTCCCAATCTCCCTGATGAAAACTCTAGTTATGTTAGGTGCCTGATGCGTCATATGCATAGGAATAAAATAAGAACTCTTCATCAGAGTTTTGACTACCATGAAAATCGAGTCATGTCTCCTTTTCGTCAGTGACAATCCAATGATAAAATCCATCAAAATAACCTCCCATTTCGATTATGAAATAGCATGTGGCTATAGTAATCCTACTGGATGTCTATGTTCAGCCTTTACCTACTGACATTCTAGACATCTAGCCACATAGTTGACTATGTCTACCTTTATTCCCTTCCATAAGAATAAGGGTTTAAGGTCCACCCTCATCTTCGTGACTCCTGGGTGAGCCATGTATATTGCTCTATGAGCCTCGTTTAGGATCGGTCTCCTCAGCTCATCGTTCAGTGGTACGTAAATATGATTTTTAAACCTCAACAATCCATCGTCGTCAAACGTAAATCCTTCAAATCTTGGTATCATCATTGTGTTTTGTCTGATAAAAGCCTCGACCTCTTTGTACCAGTCATCGTCGCGCTGTAAAGTTAGAATATTTTCACGTAGATTTGTCTGAAGAGGCAACACTAAAAAGATGTGTGATCTCTGACTCAATGCATTTGCCACTCGGCTCATTGTTCCTTTTATGTAAGTAATATTGAAGTTGTACTCGCTAAGTAAATCGGACCAATGTCATTGTCGCGTGTTCAGGTCGCTTTGTGTAAAGATGTGCTGTAGTCCACAGTGGTTTTTCCTTAGTTCAAATTTTCGTCCAACAAGGTAGTGTCTCCAAACCTTCAAGACATATACAATGGCTAACAACTCCCAATCGTGCATCACATAGTTCTCCTCATGCCTTCTCAGTTTCCTCGAGATGTAAGCGATCAATCGATCATATTGCATTAAGACCCTGCCTAAGCCTTCCTTGGATGCATCAGTGCATACCAAGAAGTCCACGTCCATGTCAGGGGCCTTTATTATCGATGTTTTTGTCAACAACTCCTTGAGCCTTCCAAAGGATTCTACGCATTTATCGGTCCAAACAAACTTCTTTTTCTTCTTCTACAGTTCCTTGATCGGATTTTCTATCTTCGAAAATCCCTCGATGAACCATCGATAGTATCATGCTAAACCCATGAAGCTACACACTTCCGGGACATTTGTCAGTGAAGACCATTCCATAATAGCCTCGACCTTTGTTGGATCCATGACGATACCTTCGCCAGAGATAACATTCACTAAGTAGTGAATCCTCGATTGATAACGAGCATTTGGAAAACTTCCCATATAATTTGTGCTCTTGCAGACACTGTAGTACCAAGTGCAAGTGCTCATCATGATCCTCTGTCATCCGAGAGTAAATCAAAATGTCGTCAATGAATACTTGGATGAACTTGTCCAAGTACTCACGCAACACCCCATTCATCAAACTCATAAATACCCCTGGGGCGTTTGTCAGTCCAAACGGTAAAATAGTAAACTCGTAATTTCCAAAACTCATCTTAAAGGCGGTCTTAGGGACATCATCCTCCTTAATCCGTAACTGGTGATATCCTGATCGTAAATTGATCTTTGAGAACACTGTTTCACCCTTCAACTTATCGAACAGTTCATCAATCCTCGACAACGAATATTGATTCTTGATTGTTGCCTTGTTCAATTGATGGTATTCAATGTAGAGCTTCCACTGCCCATCCTTCTTTCATATGAAAATAACAGGTGCACCCTACAGTGACACACTTGGAATATCAGTCCCACGTCCAACAATTACTTCAGTTGCATTCTCAATTCTTGTAACTTCGGGGTTGACATCTGATAAGGAATTCTAGCTATCATTTCAATCCTCAGTTTTAGGTCTATAGTAAACTCGAATTCCCTCTCTGGCAGCCTCCCAGGTAACTCCTCTGGGAAGACGTCCGCAAACTCTCTCACCACAAGAAGGTGTTCTAGACCTTCCACTACTCCCTTCTCGTTTAATGCAAGGATTGCATAAAGCTTACATCCCTTGCACATGCTCTTCCATAGATGCATGGAAGAGATAAACCTCAGGGAAACTCTCTGGTTCCGACCTACAATCACGTGTCTTTGTCCCTCATCATCGACCAAGCTTAACCATTTCATCTTACAGTTGAGTATCGCCTCATGCGATTCCAACTAGTCCATATCGATCACGACATCATAAGATCCTAATATCATGACGTACCAATTGGCCTTGGTAAAAAACTCTCCCAGGTTTAGGTACAGTCCATAATCTTTCCTCCAACCTTTTGGTTGGCTCCCAAAGCCGTCTCTACAAAGCTAAACTCATCCTGTTTGACTACCTTTAACTTAATTCTTTTTAGCGCTATACCTGAAATGAAACTCTCAGTAGCACTGAGATCTATCATAATACTATGGGTCTAGTCACTGAGGGTAACTAACGTCTTGAGCACAGTCAACTGGTGCTCTGCCTGGCAATTATTCACCGCTACATGAATCCGATGGGCCTTGCCCAAAACTCCCACGATAATGGGTTCGACTGATCTAGATGCTCCGACAATTTCCTCTGGGCAGTAATGCTGGTAATGTGTCTCCCCACAGTCCAACGCACTTTATTTGGTCCAGTAATCTTGGTACCCAAAGTAGAAGCTCAATTCTAGCAACAAGGCCCAACTCGAACTTCTTGACCTTAAGATTCTGGGTAAATTGGTGCAGAGCATACTGAAACAGCTCCAAACAGGCCTCGTACTCGGGCACTATGCGACTGCCTTGTCGCAAGGCATCGAACTCATTGAGATGAAACTCAAATAATTCCTCATAAATATACCTCTCCTGGAACCATTCTGTGAGCAGTTCCCATGACACATCGTCGACGACCACGTTGAAATGTGCTAGGAGCATCTTCCACCATAGAAGAGTGCTCCCCTTCAGTTGAAAGACCACCATGTAGACCTTCATGTTGGAGGTCGTAATTGCAAAGTGATAAGCATAATGCCTTACTATACAACTGTTCCTTGACGACACAACCATCCACGACACTCGTGGACTCGAGAACTCAACTCTCTCGAGTTCTTGGTGGATGCTAACGGTACTAGCTAGGGCGTGCTGTGGACCCTCAGGGGTACAAGTGCCCTAGCCTCCTCTCAGTACCAATGGTGAATCAAGGCCTCTGACCATCTTTGGAAGGATTCTGGTCAGGCGATCATCATCCCTTACAAAAATCGAATCCATCCCAAGGGCTTGTTCCTCCCCCATGGCATTAGATTCTGAGGGTGTAGGCACTTCTGGAGGCGTCGTACCTCCTTCCACAACACAACACTACGAACCTCTATGGCGTCCTCTAATTAATACCACTGCCTGGATAAGTTAAGGTTTTAAATTAATGCAAGGGTTAATACTCATGGGTTTACTGCGGTGGAAATCCTGGCAATCCACAGTCATAGGGTTGAACCTACTCTAATACCATATGTAATGTCCCATCTGTTATGACTACAAGCGAAGCAAAAGGTGCAATTTTTTTTTTTTTTTAGGAAGGACGGTGAAGACAACAACAATTGAACCACACAACTAATGACAAGCACAAGCACGTAGTCCAGGAAACATAAAACTATGACTCCACGCACTGGCACAAGAGAAACAGGGAGAAACGTGCATAGAACAACAAGGAGAATCGAATACCCACCCGACACAATAGGACCATGCCTACAACATGAGTGTCAACATCCCCCTCCCGACACAACGACCTTGATGAACAAATACTAGAAACTCAAGGTGCATGAACCAAACGCATGAAGACGTTGCAACCCAAGCACCAATAATGATCTTACAAGGTCATCAAAACCCACAATGAAAAATCACAGACCCTGACCAAGTTATCCTTCACCTCTATCCCTTAGGGCACTCAACGATCTCATCACTAGGAATCATGCCTCCCCCAAAAGCTAGGCACGAATCTAACAGTGGCGCAACAACATAAATGGACCCTCCACCCCAGCTACATTCCACGTGCTAGGTGATCGAGGACAATATAAACACCTGACGACTAACCCTAGCACCCAATGATAGGTCAGCACGACGACTAAGACGTTCAAGCAACACAACCAAATTCCTTGCGCAACAAAATCAACTCGCACACCTCGAATAAAATTATTATGGTACATATCTTTTAAAAGAAAAATAGGAAAAAGGATAGTGGAAATATCTTGATATATGTTAAAGCAACATAATGGTTAAATGACAATTTCCCAACTTTAGGAAATACAGACAATGGTTAACATATGACATTAACATCTAACCAATAAAATTAACAGAAGATAATGGTGAAAATATAAAAGTCATCATGGATATCTTATCTGTGTATCTGGATAGACCTGTACCATATCCTTAAAATATTAAAGGTAAGAGAAGGAAACAAGATTACCCAAAAGTATCGTTGTCACCCTAAGTAAAAATATAGTTGGGAAAATTATCCAAATGAAGAAATTAAAATGTTGACAATACACAATTAATACATGATGTCACAATATAACAAGAATGCTATCTATAGGCATGAAGATCACAGTCAAAGATATAGCCATTAGCATCGCTAGGGACATAAACATGAATGTAATGCATTCATCACTCATTGTCATTATGATATTAGTCTTTTAAAAACCAGCCATGCCAAGTAACAAGATATTAATAATGCACAGCTTAATAATGTTATTCCCCAACGCTGAAACTGAGGAAATCACACCGTTTGACATGAAATCAATCCGTCGTCAAAGTAAATGATAATTCAAGGCTGAATTTAATGTAAATTGTTGTCCCTTAAACATAACCTTACTGTCATTAAGTAAAACTGCTTCCATCTAGCATCACAATAAATTGCTTGCCAGAATAAAAATTGCCAAATACCAGGAAGCTACTCAATTTACTATAGGTACGTCGGTATCCAAGGAGCTACTAGGCAAGTTGTTTAATATTTTACCAATATCTATAATTAAGTGATTGTCCGAAGGAAGGCTCAGCACATTGTTCAGTGAGAATACCTGCAGACCCTTCACTACAAAAAATTGTTGGGAGTAACCATCCCGAAAACTACAAAAACTCTACTAAAATATCATCACCAGAACTACTAATTTGCCGCCTTACGATAAGTAAAAAAAAATCCATTAATAATTATGACAGTAGTACATTCACGGGGTACAATATTATGTAACTAAGATCGATTAAAAAAAAGGGAAAATCGATAAGGTGCAGGCAGTAAAACCGTTGTCCAGGTAAGCTGTCAAGGATTTAAAAATTGTAAAAATGTAAAAGTAAAATGTAAAATGGTAAAAAGTTAAATCCTAGTCATTTAAAAATTTATGAAGGTGCAGTTAGTGATAGATATACGTTGTTCAACATATCCACCATCATATATCTGAAATGTATATGCAAAGACTTATTATCATTGCATTTTCCCATTCAATGTTGAGTTCTAATGCATAGAATAAAGAAGTAACCATAACTATACCACTGGGCATAAAATATGCCTATCCATCGCTATGACTGTCCTTAAACTAGAGATGACTGTAACACTAATTTAAAGAAATAACAACATCGAGTACAATAGCAAATGCTTTCAAAGTATCAAAGAATGTTGAGTTTTAACCATAATAATGGCGTTGAGTTAAGTCGGCGTCAAGGAAACATACATGGTAGAGAAATAATGCAGGTCAGACTCATAAAAATCGTAGAGAAATTTGCCTTCAAATACACTGGAATGTAGAGGGAAAAGAATGCAACCAGGAGTATGAAAAACGAAAACCAATTATATCTATCTTTTTCCATTCTGTCGGGATACCAAACAAATGCAGACAGGGATAATTAAAATGTTTTTCTATTCGGCAAGGATAGGGAAACTAAAGGATCTCCGACAGATACCTCACCTTATAAATCAAAGAGCATCTTGTTGTCCTTCACTGTAATTGCTAGCTTTTAAATAAATAAAAATTAATGACAAGAAAATAGCATAAACACGATCATTGGTAATGTAGGAGTAAAATAATAACTCAGCCATTTGATAATTTTCAAACCTTAAATATGTCCAAAGCAACAAACAAAAATAATCGCTGACTTCAGAAGCGTAAATTTTTGTGAAGGTATTAAATATTGCAGAGGGAGAACACAAGCCATATGTAAGAGAAGCATGGGGAAAAATTGCCTTCAAATAAATTAAATGCATAGGGAGAAATCACCATCCAAACAAAAGGTAAGGGATGTCAACAACGGGACAAACGCAGGCTAAAATAATTCTCAAATAAATTAAAGTGTAGAAGTAAAATGCAGGGAAAGAAGATGAACAAGGAATAGAGTAATCGTTCACTGGAAGTGCAATGACCATAGTCAACAAGAACAATCAATAGGGGTAGACGAATGGCCGGAACATCGTTCACTCATCCTCCATGCACGGAAAAATAGGGCATTTGGATCCATAGGTCTACTAACACTGAAGTGATGACCGTAGATCCGGCTCTTGGCTGACTTCTCAAGCATGGACTGATGAGCTAGGGACGAAGGCAAAAATAAACCACAATCATCACAAATCAATAAACCATAGGACGATCAAGACATGCAGGGATCGAAGGCCATGGGAATCAATCAACATCAATTTAAAGGCTATGGAGGAAATTTCAATCATCAACTATAATGCTAAGAAATTCATTTTCTTTACCCAATTAAACATACAAAACTAAAAGCATAAATCATACTAACAATCTACCATGCAGAAATAAAGGAATCGTATCATAGACCAAGTCGCCCACTCTGAGTTGATGTCCCACGTGCTTCGTGCAATTCCCACTTGCCGACCAATGAGACTTCACCGGTACCTCCCAGCCAACGCTAGGAGTACTCTTCTTCCCCCTTAGCCCCCCAAGACACAAAGGGGCCACATACACTAACTGGAGAATCAACTAGCTCCAAGCTCACCTCGCAAAGGCCCAGCTACCACTCCTCACCGAGTTGGGTATCCCAACTCCCACAAGCTAAGTCAGTCAAGTATAAATTTCTACAACGTAACATTACACATAATAGAAGAGATCCATCATCCTTATCCTCCCTCCATTATATAGAGTTTTGATGTCCTTTACTTTCCCAGAATCCCATTTAATTTAATGTTTAATAATTTAATTCATAAAAATCCTCCCTGTACATGTGTCACCCATCCCCTTCATTCCTCCATAAATTAATTTTATTAATTAATTAATTACCCCTATTTCCCTCACCCACCTAAAACCATTCCTAGAATCGCTCTTAGGTGTCCCCATATTCCTTTACAAGTTTTAATGACTTTCCCCCTTATTAATTTACTAGTTGAGTTTAATTTAAAAAGTTCTTAAATGCTAGATACCTTACTAAGTTAGACTTTCTGTTTTTTTGTTTTTTTTTCCTTGTGTTTCCCCTTTCTTTTTATGTTTCCCTCTTTTTCCTAGTTTACTAATTATTTTAGATTTCCCTCTTTCCCTTTTTATTTAAAACTCAATTTGGCAGGTGTAGAAAATTAACTTTTTCTCTTTTCCCTTTTTAATTAATAAATTTAATTAGTATAAGTGACAAAACAATTATTTCCCCTTCTTTTTAAATTTTATCCCTCAAAAGATTTTTTTATAAATTAAAAGAATTACTCACCCCCTTCTCGACACATGATTAATGATGGTTATCATTTTTATTTATTTATTTTTATTTTTATTTTTACAACATAATTTTATTTTACCACAAGTTTCACCTAGACCTAGATTTTAATTTTTGAGGTTGGGCGACATTTTATTAGGAAAAATGTTTTAAATTTTTCTTATCACGTTATTTGTCCTAATTCCATCTAGGTTTATTCATTTATTAATTAACAATGCGACGTTCCCTTCAAGATGCACTAGGTGCTCCAAGGGTGCCACTCACCTCTTTTTGTCTCTCCCACGCGATGCACCCTTCAGGACGAACTATGTGCTCCAAGGGTGCCACTCACCTCTTTCCATTTTTCTTGTGCGACGTGCCCTTCAGGATGCACCACGTGCTCCAAGGGTGCCACTCGCCTCTTGACTGACTTGGTAGACATCAAAAACCCCTGGAATCAATACTCTACCAGGTGATCTTGTGGGAGACTAAGGGCCTCTAAGGAATAAGGCCCCTGCCTTATTGTGCGTCGCTTAGAATCATCATGAGAGATTGTTGTAGTCTTCCCTCATGACATCACGGGTCCTCTCGAACTAGGTAATAGTTAACCTACAATTCGAGCTATGGTGGGATTGCTAGTAGGTTGTGGAAGGGCTTCTATCCACACCTCTCCCTCAACATCTTTGGTAGTCGTGCGTGACCCCTCTACTCCACATGTGATTCTGGTCGACAAGCTATTGTCAGCCTACATCATCAACGAATCTTGTCAGAAATATATCCATAATCATATCATCTAATCAGATGCACTAATATCACATATAAAACAGTCCAAACCCAATAGTTCACTCCCCAACTCGATTCAGAGTCCAAGGGGTTCCATCGATGCCTCTGCATCCTGGAGGTCCAAAATCCTACACACTCAGTAAAACTGAGTCAACAGAACCTGTCTGTGTCAATACAACAAAGTAACATGTTATCAATCCATAACGCCTCATAATCATAAGAAAATGCCCAATAGTATAATAATCTGGATCACTTGCACTCAAGTGTCCTCAAGAATAATTTCGCTCAGTGTGCGCAAGAGCGGGATGTTACACATTTTCACCCATGGATTATTTTGCAGTGGAGATGGTAACCATGACTATCCAATTTTATCGAGTCAAAGTTCATCCATCAATCCATTTGTAACTCGATTGATGGCCTTTTAAGGGGTGAGGATATTCACCAAGCACAAATTGGAGGTATTTGAATGCTTTTTAAAGTTATGACAATGTGCACAATGAAATGTCTTAAAAGGTGGTAGCGTGTGGCTAAAGTTAAGCAAACATTAAGGAAATTTTGAAGTAAAAAATGGGTCTCAAAACAAAAAAAATGTTTTATCAAAATAAATTTTAAAATAATCAATAAGATTCAAGATGATGATGTCAACCATAACAACTAATATTTTTGGAGGGAAATGAATAAAACTACTTTTTAAAATCACATTTTCAACTTATCTTCTTATAGCTTTGCTCAAATTTCATGTGTAGGAATTTTTTGGATGCATAATTAGTTCCCACATCCAACGAGTACCCACTTTGCATACTTTTGATAAAGCCATAGTGAGATAAATTGGAGATACATGAAAAAACCATGTTTCTAAAACATATTTTTTTCATGTATTTCCAGTTTATCTCACTGTTGGTATATCAAAAGTGTGCATAGTGGGTACAAGTTGGATGCATAATTTGATTTTTCTTTCAAAAATCACCTACACTTGAAATTTGAATAAACTTATAAATAGATCAGTCAAATATACAATTAAAAAAATAGTTTTATTTCTTTCCATTTAAAAATTCATAACTATTATTTTGTTATTTTATTATTTTCCTTAGGAGTCTCATTTTAGACCTCAAATTTCCCCTCATACTTCTTTATAATTTACATGTTGTATGACATTTATATTGTAAGCACTCATAGATTTGGAGAAGGTAATCTTGACTAGTCGTTTTTTTAGTCAAAGTACATCCACCATCCCATTTTTAACTTGATCTATGGCATTTAAAAAGTTAAACATACACGTCATTGAGAATTTGTTGTGTTCAAATATTTATAAAAAATATATTATTTATCAATTTTTTATTAATTTAACATTTTCTTATATTGATATTCTTTTTGTGTTTGAAAATAATGAATTGTAAATGTAACTTTTTATAAAATTATTAAAATATAGTAGACGAGGTATATTTCACGATATCAATATTATTAATAGATTTATTATAATAATTTTAAATAGAAATTATAGAGTAATATAGAGATTGCAATTAAGCGAAAGTTGATATACTACATGGAACTCATTAATCCTTAGTTATAAATATCATATTTATTTATTTATTATTTCTAGCTTAAAAAGTAACTTAATAATTGCAAATATAATAAGTAATTGTCACAAGTTTCATGGTAAAACAATTTGTATATCGTTCATGGGCTAATTTTCCATGTTTCTTCCAAAAACAAAATCTTCAATTTCCATTTTTTCTAAAAGTGATTCACCCAAATTGTATAGAATAAAATTATTTTACCTTAAAAATGCCCAAATTTTATAGAATATATATGAAATACTTATAAATTTGAATATTTTTACAAATATATCACCAAACATTTTATAGTTTTCATAAGGACTAGTAAGATTCACCAAAGTTTCTACATTCAAATATAAATTTTCATCCTTAAAATTATCCCTGCTCAACATAAAAATAATTTGTAAAATTTATGACATGAATAAAGTAAAGGATGCACATCTCTTTCTCTCATAATACCAACCCCAATAGGTATCACACCTATTTCTTCATTGTTGCTAGCTCAAAACAATTTATTGTGAAGATAATGACTAATTGTCACAAGCTTCATGGTAAAACAAGTGATGAACATCATCTAAAACACCTCCCCATAAAACGAGTTTGTAAAATTTGTGATATGAATAGAGTAAAAAATGAAGTACATATCTTTCTCTCATAATGCCAACCACATTTATTATGACTTATTAACCAAAAAATTCAAATATATCTCAAATTAAGTCATTTTACTTTATAGGTGACCAACTTTAATTGCAAACATATATGAATTTTTATGATGATGATGTTTTCCTTCCCCCGAGACCAATAAAATATAACATATAAAAAATAGAAAATACAATATATTTTTCAAATTGTGATTTTTATGGGAGAGTGCATGAAGTTGATGGATGATAAAGTGGCAACAGGTGAACATGAATGCACTCATTCAGGAATGCACAAATATTTTTAGGAACGTACATGCATTCCTGATGTGACAGATTAGACAAACCCCAAACCTCCACTCAACATACCACACATGCACGTTCTTGAGAACATGTGTGTGTTCCTAAGAACGTGTGCATGTTTCTGTTGGACCCAATAAAAGGGCTCACATGCATGATTTGTGGCAATTTTGAACACCATGCCTCACATTTTAGGAGTTATTGAGAAAAATGAAAGAGGGGATTTTTCTCACCAAACATCAAAAAAACCCTAACACCATCTTAGAAGCAAACGATGTATGTATTTGTGATTATTATTATTTTTTTTTAATTTCTTAAACTATTTGTTTTTGCATGTTTTTTTTAATTTTTTAATTACAAAGTGATTTAAGAATTAATCTCATTAATATTAACAAGTATAATGCAATGAAGAAGTCAAGTGTAATAAATTTTAGCTTGCTAAAATGTTTTTAATGTTGTATGGGGAAAATGGTTATGCACCCTCCTCAATGATATGACATTTGGGATCGTGCTTTCCCCCTCAATGATATGACATTTGAGATTGTGCTTTGATTTGGGAAATTTACTCTTGATCGATTCTTGAACATCTTTAGGAATATATTTTCTCTTAAGTCTTGTTATTCTTTTTGAATGAGCCATATGATTGAAAGAAATGTTTCTCTTCAAAACCAAGCACTTAAAATTTGTTTTCATTGAGTCTATCTTCAAGTATTGAATTTTTATTACATATTTTCTAGAAAAAGAGAGAGAAGAGAGAATATGCCAAGAGTCACTTGGGATGTCACAAGTCACATGGAAGGTGAAGGGTCACCCTATTTTGTATAAAGGAAACTCTTGCACTCATTTGAATAAGTATTTATCTTTCCAATTTAAAATCGTCTTCATATTTGAATAAAGGGGCCATAGTTAACACAATTATTTATACTCTTGAGTTCTAGGATTTGTTGTGGACTATTATCTTCTCTAATATCTCTTTTGGGGCTTTTGGATTGTAGAATTGTATGTGGACTATTATCTTGCTATTTTTTTATTTCTCACTTAATTTTTACATGCCAATAGTTGGATTCATCTCTTAGTGACTTGTAGGGTATGCTTGATCCTAGATAAAGATTTTATTTTTACAAAAAGGGTATATGGAAGACAATTATCTCTACTCTTTGCATGCCTATCTTGGATTTATGTCTAACATTTTGATGTGGAGAATATATTCTTTTGGTAATTTTTAAGCTATCATTAATCCTCAAAATGATCCCTAAGTTTTATCTTAATGATAATTGGTGGACTATTCTCCTTAATCTCTATAAAAATTGATTATATATATATATATATATATATATATATATATATATATATATATATATATATATATATATATATATAATTTTAATGGATTATCATTTTAAAACTTTAAATTTTTTTAAGTCCATTTAATTACTTTCAAAATTTAATCAAGATAATGAAACCATGGAATAAACTATAACCAATACTCTTGTGTGAATGTCCAATTTTATTCTATTTCATTTTATTTTTATTTTTATTTCAGGAATAACTTTTATTTTTATTCCTTTAAAGAGTATTCACTTATTTTCATTTTCCTTTTTAAAATAAAGAATATTATATATGTATATTTAATTTAAAAATAATCATATAGTTTAATTTTATAATAATTTTTTAAATTTAATTATAAAAAAAATTATAAATCTTTTTATAATTAAGTTTTTAATATTAAAAAATATATGTATAAAATTTCACCATATATTATACTTAAAATTTTAACCATAACATTTATTTACTTTCTTTTATATAATAATAATAATAATAATAATAATAAGTTTTTTCGCTCGCGATAGGGTTGCAGGTCGCTTCAGCGTGCCCCTGAGGCCTCTGCGCCCTCCCGATCGAACTGTGGTGCCCTTTTAGACCATGGAAGCTCCTGGAGATCCCGATCCACCCCCATAGGTTCTCGCTTTCAGAACCATGATTGCATCTGGTCCTAAGCATCCGCCCACAACGACCGAGCAATCGTTTGTAAGGAAAATGGAATCAATCCCCACGGTGGCCTTGCCGGAAGAAGAAACATGTAAGGCAGCCTTGAACCTGGCTGAGAGAGGTCTCATAAGTCAGTTTATGGGCCTCTAGCCTTCTCCCAAATCAGTGGAAGAGTGGACTCAAAGGAACTGGAATCCATTGATCAAAGAGGGAGTCAAGAGCTTCTTCGTAGGAAAGGGTTTCTTTGTGTTCGTCTTCGAGAACCTGGATGACAGAGGAGTAATCTTCAGAAATGGGCCATACTTTATGGGTCCTCTGGGTCTTTATCTAAACAAATGGACTCTCGATTTCGACCCCATCCAAGACGTTCCCTCTGTTGTTCCGGTCTGGTTCAGGCTCCCTCATCTACCTCTCCACTGCTGGAATAAAAAATCCCTTCAGATTATTGGTAACGCGTTGGGAAAATACATAGACCACGCTGCAAGAAAGGATCAATATTCATGCGCTTATATTTGCGTAGAAGTGGATTTAGAAGATGGGCTTCCAGAAGCGATCAATCTCACCGTAGCGGGGTGGACGCATGTCCAGGAGTTGGATTACAAACAACTACCTTTTAAATGCAGACATTGTCATGGGCACAGACACTTTTCAAAGCATTGCAAGAAGAAAGCCGAGGAACTAGTAGATAAACAAAATGGGGAACAATGGACCCTAGTACAGAAAAATTCAAACACAAAAAAAGGCAAAGGTAAAGGCCATATGATCAGAGGTCCTAGCAGCTTTAGAAACAGCCAAGAAATGGAAGCAACTCCAAATGGGACAGAAAGTGCTCAGCTCAATCAAGCAAAACTAACTGAGGAGAATGAGGAACAGGTAGACACATCACCTTCAAACAAAGAGGGAGGGGAAGCAAAACAGATTGAAGTCAATCAATGTAGCCCCTCCAACCCTTCATATGCAGAAATCGCTAAGAAAAAACCAGAGGAGAGCTCACGTTCTTCAGAGGATGAAACCTATGAGCGACCTTTGAAAAAAGGAGGAAGGAAATCCCGTAAAGAAAAGAGGGAGGAAGAGGCAGAAAGGTATAAAACACAAGGAAGTCAGTCTACAATAGAAATGTCTATTGGGCGAAATATCAGACCAAGGCCTTCCAAGGGAGGTCTCAATCCCCCCCCCTCAAGTAAATAATGAAACTCGTCTCTTGGAACTATAGAGGACTGGGGAATCCCTCCAAAATAGAAGCAGTCAAGGACCTTTTGAAAGAAGATCCCTCAGACATTCTCATGCTCCAGGAGACCAAAATAGAAGGGAAATACCTTCTATAGATCAATAGATCAAAGTGGAACAAAAGATCAGTCAAAGCAATCAGCTCAAGGGGGACCTTCGGAGCGCTGGCAACTCTTTGGACCGAAGACATATTTCACCTGAACAAGCATTACGAAACCCAGCATTGGATTTTCACGGAACTGAAGCACAACACAAGTAAGTTGTCTATCTCTCTTTTCAATCTGTATGTACCTATATCCTACACTGAAAAACGAGAATGATGGAACTCGCTATCGACCTATTTAGAGGAGAACTCTCCCAACAATATCATCATAGCTGGGGATCTTAACATTGTTAGGAAAGAAAAAGAGAAGAGGGGAGGATCCAACAACAGAGACCCCACGTTGGTCAAGGTAGAGGAGATCACACAATATTGGGACCTTTTAGACTTCAAGCCCGTTCAAGGCATGTATACTTGGACCAATAACAGGATGGGACCTGACCATATTTCTGCCCATTTAGACCAATTTTTGGTGCAAAGCTCCATAATGATGAGCAAAAAGATCATCATCACCAAAATTCTTCCAAAACTTACCTCAGACCATAAGCCAATACAGTTGCTCCTGGAAGAAGAAGAAGACTCGGGCCCTATTCCGTTCCGATTCAGCCCTTTATGGATTGAAAGAGATGGTTTTTTAGAGATAGTAAAAGCAGCATGGGCCAATTCCGTCTCTGGATCTTCAAGCTATGTTTGGGAGCAAAAGATGAAAGCCACAAAACAAGCATTGAAGGACTGGATAAAGAAACCAACCCCTACCCCCACCGATCAAAGAAGAGAAGCAGTTCAATCACTGCAAACCCTGCAAATAGTTATGGAAAGCAAAGAAATTACAACAGAGCTGCTGGAAAAAGAAATAAAAGTGCAACGAGCCACATATCAATATTTTCGAAGGGAGGAAGAATACTCGAGACTTAAATCCAGAAGTCTCTGGCTGAAGGTTGGGGACAGGAACACCTCCTATTTTCATCGGCAATACAGAGCGATACTGTCCAGGAACCATATAGCAGAAATAAAAACAGTGGATGGCCAAGTATGCAAAGGTTTCAACCAAGTCAAAGAGGCAACATAATCCTATTTCATGAATTTATACAAACAAGACATTCAAAGTAATGATGAGGAAGTTGCTGACCTTCTCTCCAATATCCCTTCCCTCATCAGTCCAGAAGATAATGAATTACTCTGTAGACCAACTACTGAGGAAGAAATCATTAACGTAATCTAGTCCATGGAGGCAGATAAGGCACTTGGGCTTGATGGATCTACAATTCACTTTTACAAATCTTGCTAGCATATTATCAAAGATGACCTCCACAAAATGATAAGCGGGTGCATGAAAAAAGCGAAGGTTGGTGGAGGAACCAACTCCACATATCTCACATTAATCCCTAAAGACTCCAACCCTGAAACATTTGCAAGATTCAGGCCCATTTCGCTGTGTAATGCATCATACAAGATCCTGGCTAAATTATTAGCAAACCGGATCAAGCCATTGCTAAAAAGACTAATCTCTAGCTCTCAAGGTGGATTTGTCGAGGGAAGGCATATACTAGATAACATAATTCAAATTCAGGAGATTATACACACAAGCATACAGTGGAAGGAGAAATGAATGCTGATAAAATTAGATATGGCGAACGCGTTTGACAGAGTCAATCACTCGTTCATGTGCAAGGTTCTCCATGCCTTTGGCTTCTTGTCTCACTTTGTTCAGATTATTAAAGCCTGCATTGACAAACCATGGGTTGCCCCTTTAGTCAACGACCGTCCAACAAAATTTTTCCAAGCACAGAGAGGCATCAGGCATGGATGCCCTCTCTCCCCCTTCCTGTACATAATAATGGCAGACTCCCTCAGCCGAAAGATAAATGCAGAAAGGATAGCTGGCAGCATACCGGGCCTCAAATCGTCCAATGAAGAAGAACCTTTAAACCACACGCTCTTTGCAGATGACACCCTTCTTCTCGGGGGATCCTCCATAAGAATAGACAAAGCATTCGACTCGGTCCTCAGAAATTATTGTAGAATCACAGGAGCTCTAGTTAATGAGAGCAAAAGTGAAGTTTTCAGCTAGAATTTAAGCCAGCACGAACTCACAGGTATCACTGCCATCCTCGGGTTCAAAGGCCATGCTAATTGGGACAGGATTAAATATCTTGGTCTTCCTATCATCTCTGGTGGCAACAAAAGATCGCTCTGGAGCGATATCATATCTAAAATCAAAACAAAAATTGCTGCATGGGGAGGCTACTGGTTGACTAAGGGAGGCAAAGTCATTTTAATTAAATCCATCCTGTCTACGCTTCCTATATACCAGGCAGCTTTCCTCCTAGCACCCCGATCGGTGATGGAGCAGATCTCCAAGCTCCTCAGAGATTTCTTGTGGCAGGGAGGGAAGGGAAATGAGAATAAAATTCATCTGGTGAACTGGGACGTGGTTAAAAAGCCCACGGCAGAGGGCGGATTGCAAATCAGGGACCCTACACTCGCTAATCTAACGTTAGGAGGAAAGATATTGTGGACTTTGATTCATGAGCCCGCGCATCCGGTGAGTGCTACTCTACGAGCTAAATACTGGGTCAATAACTCTCTTAGCAACCTCCAATGTGATAACTCAACTAATTGTACGCAGGTGTGGAAATTGTGTTGCAAAAGAAGCAAGTTTTTCAAAAGCTCGGTCTACAGAATCCCTGGCAACGACAAACGTACGTTCTTGTGGAAGGATAGCATCATGGGGAGAGAACCTTTGGCTGAAAATGTTGACATAGCAGATCTCAGAGACTGGATGGAGAGAGCAGGAGTAAACAGACTATATGATCTCTCGAAATGGGATCAGTGTGGAGACTGGGCAGGATGGGACTTCCACGGAGTCCCATCTCGATTATCTATGCAACAAACCATGCTCGAAGATCTGTTGGAGGACACTGCCCCTGTCAACAGAACCATGAAAGACAGATGGGGATGGGGCCAGATAGGTGTAGACACCACAGCGACAGGATATAGAGCCTTGCAGGCATCAAGAAATAGCAGCCAAACCCCGGCCTTTTGGAAAAGCGTCTGGGACCCCCTAGCCATACCAAAAGTGAATTTCTTCTTCTGGACCCTGGTGCACAATAAACTTCTTACAGGAGATAATTTGGAGAAAAGGAACATAGTGGGGCCACACAGATGCGTGTTATGTTGCAATAATTTTGAAACAGCTCAACACCTTTTCATAAACTGCACTTTTTCCAAAGAGGTTTGGGGTCTCTTTCTTCAGGATTTTCAGATTACAATTCCTCCTCAGAATTCTGTTGCAGAATTATTCGCCTCTTGGAGTCTTATCTACCCCTAGCGAATTCCCTCTAAATCTTTTTGGAGCAAAATATGGATTTCTATACCCAAATATGTTTGCTGGCAGCTTTGGTTGACATGCAATCAGTTGATATTCAAAGAAGAGCTTCACTCTCCGTTACAAGTTGCTGCAAAAGCTAAATCCTTCCTTTTGGAAGTGGCCCAACAACAGTATGTTAAAGAGGCCCCATCGTTACTGCCCGAGGAAAAGAGGTGGCTAAGCCCTCTTGTGCCACTTCCGAGTAAGCAACTCCTTTCCCCAAAAACAGTCAATCTGGAATAGCAAATAAGAGATGATGATGACAAATTCCAGTCATGGTGGAGGTCTAAAAATTTAACCACAATTTTCTTTGATGGGGAGTCCAAAGGAAACCTCGGTGCAGCCAGCGCTAGGGGGGTCATCTACCCCCCGGATGGGTCTTGAAAAGATTGTTTCTGTTGGGGATTAGGTCAGAAATCCAACAATCAAGCTGAGATACTAGGGCTTGCCAAAGCTTGCCTTATCGCCAGAGAAAAAGGAGCCAAAGACCTTCAAGTTTTTGGAGACTCAGAGATAATAATAAAAAACTTAAACACGGAGGCACGGTTCAACAACGCCAATCTAAACAAAGTCTTGGACAGATTGAAGAGAGTTCTCCTAGACTTCAATTCGTGCAAGTTTTATCATATTTTAAGAAAGTCAAACAGTGAAGTTGACCAGATGGCGAACAAAGGCAGTACACTCATGAAAGGATTGCTAATTGTAAACAACGAAAGTTACATTCAAATTCACTAAAAATGTTGTAAACTAAAAGTAGCTTGAATACTACAATGTAATAGGGGTTGCCTCGGCAAAGACTCATTTTCTCTCCAGATAAATAAATCCCATACCCGTTTCAATTAAAATAATAATAATTATTATTATTTTTATTATAATATTTTTCTAGTATCTTCATTGATAAATACATATAATCCATTGATTATACATAGTCCATGTATATTGGTGAGATAAGATAGAGAGTTGGAAAGCAATAAAATGATAAAAAAATAATTGATCGGAAAAGAAATATATCCAAGTTCAATTTGTTATTTATGAGTGTAGATTAACAAAATGCACTTTCATATTTTCATCATAATATATTAGTAATGTATAGTGTTGCAATTTGCCATTATGATGAAGAAGAATTGGTATATTATTAGTGCATATTCGTTTCATTTCTAAAACATTTTTTAGTGTAATTTTTTTTTTTAGAGTTTTAAAAAAATACCCATATATTATTGTAAATTGATTTTTATTTTGTATTAAGTTAAATTGTATGTTATGAATTTTGATTAATATTTCTTTATTTTCATATTGTTCATCTATCTTTTATGACTAGTTTAGAAGGGGACCATTTTTTAGATCAATAGGATGGTTGCTTTGTAAATCAGAATCTTTTGCCATTGTTTAAGCCGAGAACTGAGGTACCTCAAAGCTACAAGTGGTGGAGACAACTTGTTCCCTACGATACCCAATAAGTTCTTAATTGGATGTTAGAGACCCCATAATAAGTTCTTATAAAAGGTTTTTAACGAGAACTGAGGTACCTCAAAGCTACAAGTGGTGGAGACAACTTTTTCCCTACGATACCCAATAAGTTCTTAATTGGATGTTAGAGACCCCATAATAAGTTCTTATAAAAGGTTTTTAAATTCACATAACAAGAGACCCCATCCCTTCAAATTGTTCATAACAATTACGTCAATTTTATTGCTACCATTTAAGTTTTTATTTATTTAATGTTTTGTTTTATATTTTACTACAATGATGGTTATCCACTTGTTTTATTCTTTATGAAATAATATTGTTTTATCATAATTTGATAACAAGGAGAACTCATCCAAGATCACAACCAACCATATACACCATGAAAATCATAACCAATTGTTTTTGTGGTAGAAAAAAAATG
This sequence comes from Picea engelmannii, assembly GCA_009831015.1. Lineage (NCBI taxonomy): Eukaryota > Viridiplantae > Streptophyta > Pinopsida > Pinales > Pinaceae > Picea > Picea engelmannii. The sequence continues at coordinate 329,736 of ML785061.1, forward strand.
TGTGATACACATCATATATCATGTTTCTGAATACAAACCATTTTTGTATATGGTTTCTATACACATGGTGCATGCTCATGGCACTTGCAAATGAATAGGAATCCAGCCATAAGCTTACTCAAAATGGAATTCATAGTGAATAAGCATGTAACAATAAAGACAAGGAGTACTTATCTAGTGAATATGAAAAAATAAAATTCATGGATTGAATAAGCATGTAACAATAAAGACACACAAGGAGAAGTTGATAGTGAATATGAAAAATATAAAATAGTAGTTTATAATGAATACTAAAAATATAATTTTATTTTTATTATTAATAATTTTTATTAGTTGATAGTGAATATAAAAAATATAAAAAGTAATTAATAGTGAATATGAAAAATATAATTTTATTTTCATTGCTAATACACTTTGAGTGGGCCTAATGGTTAAGAACATGTGTTTCCTTTTAAGAGGTCACCTTAAAAACAAATTATTATTATTATTATTATTATTAAGTCATAGAAAAATACAATTTTATTTAAATATGAAACATGTTTTTATTAATGGTGGTTTATTGTTTCTCTATTTATAAATAGAATATGAATACATTTAACTCCTACTTATGTTAGAAATCCTAAGTTATAAATTGTCATTCCAAATATTTGACGTGAAGTTAAATCCTAAGTTATAAAGTGTCATTCCAAATATTTGACGTGAAGTTATTGAATGTTATGTGTTGTTTTAGCTATAAATTGTTTGTTACATATACGCTTATTTCAATAAATATAAGTTTTTTTTAATATAATTTTTTTATTTAAGTTCTTAAAATATTGGTTAATTAGTCATTATAAATTATTTATTACATATATGCTTATTTCAATAAATATATATTTTTTTAATATAATTTTTTAATTTAAGTTCTTAAAATATTTTTTAATTTAAGTTCTTAAAATATTGGTTAATTAGTCATTTTACATTATTTGGATGAACTTTGAAATTATCCACTATTTATAGATGTCATTATCATTATTATTAAAAGTTTATTTTAATTTTATGGATTATGAAAAAACCCTTACCTTAAATAAGTTAATTTAAGAGATCATTTTGTTATTATGATTTTAGAATATTGTGTTGCAAATGAAATATCTAAATTATAATTATATTTTTTTTTCATTTTTAAATTATAAGTTATATTTTCTTTATCTTTTAATTTCATAATTTTTTCTATTTTTAAATTATAAACTATATTGTTTTATCTTTTAATTTTAAATGACAAACAATAATAATCATGACAACAAATATAACTCTTTTCATAATTATGATCTACATTTTTTTATCTTTTATTTTCAAATGAAAAACAATAATAAACATAACAACAAATATAACTCTTTTTATAATTCCAACAAGTTGATTATTTATTTAAAACAAATATTTAATTTTAATAAAAATAAATATTAAACAGTGAACAATCATAACTAATAATATATATATATATATATATATATATATATATATATATATATATATATATATATATATA
>ML785061.1:338803-359757 GCA_009831015.1 Picea engelmannii
TTTTGAAAGAGAAGACTTTATGGGTCGATTATTTTCTGAGACACACCAAAACCAAAAAATTTCCTCAGCTGAAAAAACTCAAAAATGACTTGAAGATACTACCTAAAACTATGATATCTATCACAAAATTCAACCGGAAGGACAGTTTCATTTTGGGAGTTAACAGCTGGTAAATGAGTAAGAAAATTGCAGAGATTAAATGGAGTTAAGGCGCTGGGAAAATTTTTCATTTGTGAAGAGCAGGGGACATAAAAAACGCTAGAGATGAACAATGAACAATAAAATTCACTGGGAAATGAGCAATAATGAAAAGATGATCAATCAACAATAAAATTCACTGGGAAATGAACAATAAAATAGAGGAAGGAGAAGGGTAATCACTGCTAGGAGATGTCAGGTAACACTGAAGGTAAAGGGTATCACTGCCAGGTAACATTTAAATCAACAAATACGAATTCCATGAAATACCGTGACAAATTTTAAATAAAACCTGATCTATTAAATTCGAGTAAGAACGCTTCCATGCGCATTCGATCTAAGAGATCTAATCAATAATTTTTTACATGATCAATTACATGGGAAATATTCCAGTCCCTCATACAAAAATCAGATTTACATTCACAGTCGAAAAATTCAAGAACTCTACTTTACAATTAAATTTAAGACAATTACAAATTCAACTCGGATAAAATACCATATCCATCAAAGGTCGTCTTGAAGATGTCCTATGAAAACTGATGATCCTCCTCCCTCCCACTTGCTAACCATTGAGACTTCACCGGTACCTCCCAGCCAACGCTAGGGGTACTCTTCTTCCCCCTTAGCCCTTCGAGCCACAAAGGGGCCACACACACACAACCAAAAATATTCTAGCTCCCAGCTCGCCTCGCAAGGTAGAGCCACCACTCTCTCTCAAGATGGGTATCCCAACTCTCACAAGTAAAATCAAACAGAATTTATGCAACATAATGTTACTCATAACCAATGTCCCCCTTTTACTCATCTCAACCATGTGTTTTATAGAATTTCCTTAATGACACCTTTCCATTTGCACATTTAATTCATTTTTAAATAATTAATTAGGAATTATTCCTCCCATACACTTGTCACCATTTCCCTTAGTTGCAAAGTAAATCCACCATTTATTTTAATTAAAAGTCAATTTCCCTCACCTATCATAAAAGCACTCCAAAAATCACTCTTAGTTGTCCATTTATTCCCAATTAATGATTGACCACTTTCTAAAATCGAGTTGTGTAAAAATATGAATGTTCTCTAGTTAGACTAGTGTTAACTAGACTCTAGATACCTTTCTATGCTTACACATTCTTTTATGATTTATTCCCTTCTTATTTTAAGTTCTAATTTGGTATTTTCTACACACATGTGTATTGTATTGATTCTTTAGATTTATTTCATCTCTCTTAATTTCTTAAATTGATTTACCATTTTTCCCATTTTATTTAATTTGTAATTTATTTTTAATAATCTAACCAAGCTTAGACTTGGGATTAAATTCAAATAGGCTTAGAATTTCAATTGGGGGTTTAAACTTAATAATTCCAATCCTTAATTAATTAATTAAATCCAACAATGTTTAAATATTTTACAAGGTGTAAAAATTTGCTCAAGGTTTTTCTAAGCCACCTAGATTCATTGAATCAAGTGTTACTTTCGTGACATTCTCTTCGAGACGCACTCAATGATCTAAGGGTTCCACTCTCCATTGACTCAAATTTTTAATTACACGACGTTCCCTTGAAGACATACTCTATTCTCCAAGGGTGTCACTCACCTTTGGTTGGTTTTGAGCCCCATATTAAATAATGTATTTTGTTAATTGTCAAGAGGCCAGAGTGCCCAAACAATTAAAAGAGGCCATTGTGCCTAAGAAATGTAATGTTTTGATCATTATTAATAATAAAAACATCGCTCGTTACTAGACGAACAAGGACTAGAGTTATAGGGGGCTATGATTTCACAAGAGAGGGGGCTTGAGGAGATAAATGTTCGTTTCCTATTTTGATTACCCTTTTGTCTAAGGGAGTGGATCAGTTATGTGAGTTTCTTCGAGGAAGGGCATGAGGTTCATGATTCCCCACGAATTACTTGAACCCACCTCTGGTTGATTGGGGGGTTCACTCATTCACTCGTTCACTTGCTCACTGGTTCATTCATTCATGCACTTGCTAACTTGTTCATTCATTCCATTATTACCTATCACTCATTCATCCTTCCTCATCTATGTCTTGGCCTGGGGAAAGGGAAACAAACTGCTGAAGAGTACCCATGGTATTGTTGGCTATAGAGGTCTTTGGTGTAATCCAGCCATGACTTGAGGCCTGCATGTCTGAGATGTGTTGGCTTGTGTTCAACTTTGTTCATAACTACGAGTCCTGATAGTTCCAGCATGGAGATTCTGGACCAGTTGCATTGGAGCCGTGGAAGGAGAAGGACTTCCTGAGGGACTACGTGGAAGAGAAGGGTGGGGGTCCATTCTATTGGGTGGTGCAAGTTGGGTAGAAGAGAGATGGGTACTTGGATTGCTGCGAGTGCTGGGAAAGCTTGTGAGAGCTTAAGTTCTGACTGGTTTGGGAAGCCAAGTAACACTTTGGAACTATCCTTGTGGATTCATAGCCTTGGCACAGGGGTGACACTATTTTTGAGATTTGGATCAGTAGTGTCTACGGTTGGGTGGAACGTCCTTGGTCTGCAACAAGTTGGTGTCTTATTTTATAAAGATAAGTTCTCTCTGTTATGGTAATATTTACCTATATATGAATGTATTTCGCTGTGTATGTATTTATTGTTTAATTAAATCTTTAGAATATGCATGATTGTTGGTTATCGTTGTGCATGTCATTATATCTTTTCTTTTATGCATCTGTATTAATTTAAAAAGGTATCGGTAAGAGAAATAAGTCCAAGGGTGGGCTTGAAGGTAGTGTACCCGGACCTATGGGTGGCGGGGTATGTTACATATTGATATCAGAGCTTCTGGTTAAAACACCGAGCCAATGTGGGTTGGGTCTGTTGGTCAGAGTCTCATGGTTGAGATTGAATTCTGACCTTGAAGTGTAAAATCTTAGGAGGAATGGCATTGCAGAATCTATGCAAGAGCTAGAATGTCAGAGATCCTTTGTAAGGGATCGAAAGATCATGACCATCCCTTTCGAATTCGGGAGCGATCGCCACTGTGGGATCAAGAGAGATAAAAGATAGTTGGATCAAAGGGAAGGTGAACAAGGGTCATCCGATGAAGGCAAAGAAAAAGGTTGAGTAGGTTTAAGTCTCATCTGTCAGATCTTATGCGAGCGAATGTCAGCCATAGATATCGTGGTGGTTCGAAGGATCGACACTTCAGGAGAAGCGATCCCTCATGTTTCATCTAGGAAAATATCTCGAAGTCCCAAAGTTTAGAGTTAATCCAGATCATTCATTAAGGGAGACATGTGTCGACAAATTGGCTAGTTCGGGAATTCAGAGCTCGGGAGAATTGGAGTTTGCTATTGTGGAAATTCTCAAAGCCTGAATAACTGAAGTGGTGGGGCATGATGATGTCACCTGGATCTGATGTGGACCCCGAAAGGTTAAGAAGTTTGAAAATTCAGAGTTTGGGAGATTTGACGAATGCAAGCATAAAATCTTTTGAAGCCTGGAATTTCGAAGTGACATGGCTCGCTAACGTCACCTGGGATGACGTGGAAACATCGGATGTGTGCCATGTGTCAGTGAGTTTTGAACCTGTGGAATATTGAAATCTCAGTTAGAACGTGACATGTGTCACCCGCTTGATTGGGCCTCGTGTCTGCTTCTAGTGTTTCTCCACGTGTGATAGATCGTGCGGTCCAGTGACTAGGCACTTTGGAGGAAAAAGTTGTGATAGTTTTCATTGGGTCGAGAACTCCTAAAAGATGGAATACATATTGATCGTTGATCCTAGAAGACACACGGCAGGAGATCTTGTAGTCTAAGGAATTGTTACTCTGAGGGTTTTCAATTCTATACAAGTGAAAAGTGTTGAAGCTCAAAGTCACGAAGGCATGAAAATCATTGATTTAGGATCCCTTGGGGACCTTTCTCAACCATTGGATCAAGAAGTGGAAGGACAAGGTAAGAACTTCGACAAATTATCACTTCAGGGGAGTTGTGCAGCACGTGAACTGAATGTCCCAAACCCTCGAAGCGTTGAATTAATAGAGTATTGTCCGTCCCAACACTTGATTAAGTCACAGACCGTCAATCTCATGAATCCTCCCGATGGGGGCGAGGTCATCCATTTGACGAGAGACTAAATCTCGACCGTCTGATCCTTGTGGTGGAGCTAATGGAGATTTCAGCGAAGGGTAACTCTAGGAGGAAACAAGAGTTGAAAATAGAGAAAAAATGAAGAACAAAGTCTGGAGGACTTGATCCCGACACTGGTCCCATGCATAGGTAAAAAAGGGCTTGGGAGGTAACTTAGCCACGGGTTTGTGGCTCGCACAAACCCCATGTGAAAGAACATGGAGCGAGACGCTAAGGAAGGGACTAATCCATGGATTTGAACCATGGTCACTTGAAACCTCGTTTGAGGGAAGAGCCTATGTAGAATGAAATTATGTATTAGCCAAGGATAACATGACACGACTATTTTGCGGAGAATGGGGATATATTCTTCATGAACTAAGAATAAAAGGACTTGTAGCATTGTTTGGAAAATTTCCCTATAAGCATAATTCTAACAAAATCATCACTTGCACATTTTGCAGAATTAAGAGATTTAAACATATCATCTCAAAATGGAGATTCGAGATATGGAATAAGGTGAAGGATCCTCCAGCCATGATAGAGATGTCAAAGGCCAAAATACCAGAGTTGGTAATGCAGAGACAAATTCCAATGGATGCAAGGGCAGAGGAGAGAAAGAAACATTAATAAAAACTGTAAGAAGACTGAAAATAGAAGTGCAATGATACAAAGAAGACAATGAGAGGCCGATGAGAGAGAAAAGTCAGATAAATGATCGAGTGTTGTAGATCTTAAACCAATTGCACAGGAAAACAAGGAATGGCTCTGAGAAAGGGGAAGAAGGAAGGTTTCATGAAAGAAGAGATGATCATGGAAGAGTTGGTTATTCAAGAAGTGTTAACATAACCTATATACACCACTCACCTCCTTACTCAACAAGAAAGTTCTATGCATCAGAATATTCCATAAGCAGTCTAGAGGTGTCTCTTGTGAGGCACCAAAGAAGGAGACATGAAGTGGACAATTTGCAAGGAGATATGGAATCTTAAGCCACCCTCCTTTGATGGTGAAAAATAAAGGGAAGATGATGCCGAAGCATGGTTTCTTGGACTCATGATATATTTTCAATTGAATAACTATTCATCAAACCTAGAAGCCAGAATTGCCACCTACCATTTACACAGGAAATCTGGAATGTTGTGGTATCAACTGAAACAAGTTGAACATATTAATGAGAATATGATCACTTGGAAATAGTTCAATAAGTACTTCCAGAAGGAGTAGCTCTCAGAGCATTTCTATGATAAGAAAATGTAGGAGTTCTTTGAACTCAGGCTAGGAAGCATGACTATGGAAGAATATGAGAAGAAGTTATTGGGGTTGTTAAAGTATGTTGGGTTCATTAATGATGAGAAGGTAAAAATACATAGATTTCTAAGTAGACTGCTAGCCTTTTATAAAGAAAATATTAGTTATGATGAGCCCAAGACCTTGAATGAGACCATCAGGAAGGATAAATACCTATACGAGAAAGGCCATGGAAGATAATCCCTATAGAAATATTGGAAGGATAAGGAGAAGCAGAAGTCTGATGAGAGGAGGAAAGGATTCAAACCTCCCTTCAATAGGAATGAGCCTAATAGAAATCATCAATATCAATATGCTAAGGGTGAATCCAAGAAAGAAGAATCCTTGGGAAAAAGGGGAATACCACCAATCCAATGTTGGGGATGCAAAGAAGATCACTTGTACAAGGATTCCCCACATAGAAAAGACAGAGTGAATACTGTTCACAACGTCCAAGAGGCTACAATAGTCGAAGATATGGAAATAATTTATGCAGATTTAGATGATCGACAAGCATAGTACCAATCCAATATGATCGAGGTGGAAGGTAAGATCATAAATCAACTTGTTTCTATTTTAATTTATTCAGGATCAATTCATTGTTACATTGATCCTAAAATAGTGGATATATTACATTTGGAGAAAAGTAAGCTTGGAAAATCAAGTTTGGTTCAGTTAGCCACTGGAACCAAAAGGAGAGTCCATGATATAATCAGAAGTTGTTCCATAAGTCTTAATGGTGTGAATACTAGTGTTCATATGAATAACATACCCTTGGGGTTTCATGATATTATAATTGGAATGGATTGGTTGGACAAGCATCATGTTGCCCTAGATTGTCACAACAAGACATTTACCTGTCTTGATGGAGATGGAAAAAAGAACACTGTGAAAGGAGTTCCAAGACCCATCTCTATGAGGGATATTTCAGCATTACAACTGAAGAGATGTTCTAGAAAAGGATGTCAATTGTATGCAACTGATGTGGAAGAGCCATAAAATACAAAGGGGCCAAGCCTTGAAGATTTCTCTGTACTACAAGAATTTGAAGATGTATTTCAAGAAATACTAGGGTTTCCACCAAGAAAGGAGATATATTTCTCAATTGATTTAGTTCCAGGAGTTGCCCCGGTGTCAAAAATACCTTACATAATGAGCACACTAGATTTAAAATAATTACAAATGCAGTTGGAGGAATTGTTGAAGAAAAGGTACATATGTCCAAGTGTTTCACCTTGGGGAGCACTGATACTTTTTGTCAAAAATAAGGATTGAACCTTGAGGCTATGTATTGACTTTCAAAAACTGAATAAGTATACTATAGAGAACAAGTATCCTCTACCCAAAATTGATGACCTCTTTGATCAACTAAGAGGAGAAAATATATTTTCAAAGATTGACCTGAGGTCAAGATACCATCAAGTAAGGATCAAGGAAGAAGAAATTCATAAGACAACCTTTAGAACTGGGTATGGGCATTACGAATTTGTAGTGGTGCCATTTGGACTGACCGATGCATCGGTTGTGTTTATGTTCTTAATGAATGGCATATTCAGAAATTATTCGGATAAGTTCATCATAGTATTGTTGGATGACATATTTATCTATTCTATGTTTGAAGAGGAGCATGAACATCACTTAAGGCTAGTATTGCAAATGATGAGATAACATCAGTTGTATGCTAAGATGAGTAAGTTTTATTTGTATCAAAAGAAGATCCGTTACTTGGGACACATTATTTCAGAGCAGGGCATAGCAGTAGATCCAAAGAAGATTGAAGCCATTAGAGGATGGATAACACCTAGAAATGTGTCAGAAGTCAGATCTGTTATGGGATTATCTAGTTACTACAGAAGGTTCATAATAGGGTTATCTAAGATTTCTCATCCCATCACTTCTTTTCAAAATAAGGGAACTAAATTTGAATGGACAACTAAGCGTGAAGAGAATTTTAACATGTTGAAGGAATTAATTACTAGTGCACCTGTGTTAAAGATTGTATACCCAAATGAAAGTTTTGTGGTATGAACAGATACATGTAAGGAAGGACTTGGGCGAGTCCTCACGAAAAATGGACATGTCATTGGTTATGAGTCCAGAAATCTTAAGGAACATGAGAGGAACTATGCCACATAAGACTTGGAGCTTGTTGTCATTGTCCGCGCCTTGAATATGTGGAGGCATTATCTCATGGGGAAGAGATTTGAATTAAGGATAGACCACATTGGCTTGAAGTATTTTTTTGAACAACCAAACTTGAATGCTAGGCAAACAAGATGGATGGAATTTTTAAGTGAATATGACCTCCATATCAAGCATATCAAAGGAAAAGAGAATAAATTTGTTGATGCACTTAGTAGAAGAGTGCATTTCATGAATGCTATTGTTGTCAGTATGCATCAGTCAGACTTGAAGAGAATAATTTTAGATGATTTTGTTATAGATCAACATTACCTATAAGTAAAGGAAAGATTACAAAAAAGAGATGTACAAGAGAAAATAAAGGAGTATGAGATAAAGGAAGATGGATTACTTATGCATAAGGATAGAATCTATGTTCTTAGTTCCAAAGAACTGAGGAATTTGGTATTGAAGAAAATGCATGATGCTCCTTATGCTGGACATCTCGGTTACCAGAAAAGGATTACAATAGTAAGAAGTCAATTCTTTTGGCCAGGAATGAAAAATGATGTTGTTGATTACATCGTTGGATGTATGGAATGTTAGAAGGTGAAGGTTGAGCATAGGAACCTGACGGGTTTGTTGCAACCATTACCAATTACAGAGAATAAATGGGAAGTCATAACCATTGATTTCATAACTAAATTACCCAGGACAACAAGACAACATGATTCAATCATGGTAGTGGTTGAAAAATTAACAAAGGCTACTCATTTTGTTCCTATAAAAACAACACATACAATGGCTAATATTGAAAAACTTTACATGAGGGAGATTGCTAGGTTGCATGGGATACCTAGGACGATTGTCTCAGATAGAGATACAAAGTTTACCTACAAAGTTTACCTCCAATTTTTGGAGGGGATTGTTTAAAGGATTTGGTACAATTCTAAACTTTAGCACAACATACCATCCACATTCAGATGGAAAAATAGAGAGGGTCAACCGAGTAATTGAAGATATGTTGAGAATGTATGTGATGGATAAGCCATCTAAGTGGGAATATTACTTGCACTTGGTTGAGTTTGCATATAATAATGGGTATCAAACTTCATTGAGAATGAGCCTATTTGAAGCCTCTTATGGTAGGAAATGAAATACTCCAGTGAGATGGGAGAACACAACAGATAGAGCGGCACTTGGGCCAGATTTTCTCAAGGATATGGAAGATCAGATGGTTAAGATCAAACATAATTTAAAGGCAGATCATGATACATAGAAATTTTATGCAGATAATAACATGACAACTAGAGAATTTAAAGTAGGGGAGCATGTACTTATGAAAGTGAATCCCAAGAAAATATCTTTTAAATTGGGTATTTGTACAAATATGGAAGCCATATTCTATGGTCCATTTGAAATATTGGACATAATAGGGTCAGTTGCATACATGCTTGCATTTCCTCCTTCCATGAATTTGCATAATGTATTTCATGTCTCTTTGCTAAAAAAATATGTACATGATCATAACCATGGTATTGATTAGCATCTGATTCAGGTAGAGACAGAGGGAGACTTTCAGGTCCAACTAGTGCGGGTATTGGACAAAAAAAACAAAATGCCTCGTAATCAAGTTATAGAGATGGTAAAAGTTCAATGGACCTTCTACGGTCCTGAAGATGTAACCAAGGAGCATGAAAATGCCATGCAGGCAAAGTACCTGCAACGTTTTGAATAAATTTTGAGATTTTGATATATATTTTGTATATGCACTAAGGACAGTGCCAAAATAAGGGGGAGGGGATGTAACACCCCAGGTTTTGAGCCCCATATTAAATAATGTATTTTGTTGATTTTCAAGAGGCCAAAGGGCCCAAACAATTAAAATAGGCGAGTGCGCCTAAGAAATGTATTGTTTTGATCATTATTAATAATAAACATATCGTTGGCTGCGAGATGAACAAGGAATAGAGTTATAGAGGGCTATTATTTCACCAGAAAGGGGGCTTGAGGAAATAAATGTTTATTTCCTATTTTGATTACCCTTTTGTCTAAGGGAGTGGATCAGTTAAGTGAGCTTCTTTGGGGGAGGCCATGAGGTTCTTTATTCCCCATGAATTACTTAAACCCACCCCTGTTCTGTTGGGGGGTTCACTCATTCACTCATTCACTTGATCACTAGTTCATTCGTTCACTAACTTTCTCACTTGTTCATTCATTCCATTTTTACCTATCACTCATCCATCCTTCCTCATCCATGTCTTGGCTTAGGGAAAGGGAAACAAACTGCTGAAGAGTAGCCATGGTATTGTTGGATGTAGAGGTCGCTGGTGTAATCCAACCATGACTTGAGGCTTGCATCTCTGAGATGAGTTGGCCTGTGTCTAGCACTGTTCACAACTACGAGTCTTGAGATTTCCACCATGGAGATTCTGGACTAGTTGCATTGGAGCCCTGGAAGGAGAAGGGTTGTCTGAGGGACTACATGGAAGAGAAGGGTGGGGGTCCATTCTCTTGGGTGGTGCAGGCTGGGTAGAAGAGAGAGTGTTGGGAAATCTTGTGAGAGCTTGAGTGCTGACTGGTTTGGGAAGCCAAGTAACACTTTGGAATTGTCCTTATGGATTCATAGCCCTGGCTCAGGGGTGACACTATTGTTCAGATTTGGAACAATAATGTCTACGGTTGGGTGGAACGTCCTTGGTCTGCAGCCATTTGGTGTACTCTTTTATAGAGATAAGTGCTCTCTGTTATGGTATTATTTACATGTATATGAATGTATTCTGTTGTGTATTTATTTATCGTTTAATTAAATATTTAGAATATGCATGCTTGTTGGTTATTGTTGTGCATGTCATTATATATTTTCTTTTATGCATCCTTATTAATTTAAAAAGGTATCGGTAAGAGAAAGAAGTCCAAGGGTGGGATTGAAGGTAGCGTATCCTGGCCTGTGGGTGGCGGGGTATGTTACAGGATAGTGTTAACTAGACTCTAGATACCTTTCTATGCTTAAACATTMTTTTATGCTTTATTCTCTTCTTATTTTAAATTMTAATTTGATMTTTTATGCAAACATGTGTATTGTATTCATTCTTTAGATTTAGTTCATCTCTCTTAATTTATTAAATTGATTTACCCTTTTTTCCTATTTTATTTAATTTGTAATTTAGTTTTAATAATCTCACCAAGCTTAGACTTGGGCTTAAATTCAAATAGGCTTAGACTTTCAATTGGGGGTTTAAACTTAATAATTCCAATCCTTAATTAATTAATTAAATCCAGAAATGTTTAAAGATTTTACAAGGTGTACAGATTCGCTCAAGGTGTATTCTTTTATAGAGATAAGTGCTCTATGTTATGGTATTATTTACATGTATATGAATGTATTCTGTTGTGTATTTATTTATCGTTTAATTAAATATTTAGAATATGCATGCTTGTTGGTTATTGTTGTGCATGTCATTAGATCTTTTCTTTTATGCATTCTTATTAATTTAAGGAGGTATCGGTAAGAGAAAGAAGTCCAAGGGTGGGATTGAAGGTAGCGTATCCTGGCCTGTGGGTGGGGGGGTATGTTACAAGATAGTGTTAACTAGACTCTAGATACCTTTCTATGCTTAAACATTCTTTTATGCTTTATTCTCTTCTTATTTTAAATTCTAATTTGATATTTTATGCAAACATGTGTATTGTATTCATTCTTTAGATTTAGTTCATCTCTCTTAATTTATTAAATTGATTTACCCTTTTTTCCTATTTTATTTAATTTGTAATTTAGTTTTAATAATCTCACCAAGMTTAGACTTGGGCTTAAATTCAAATAGGCTTAGACTTTCAATTGGGGRTTTAAACTTAATAATTCCAATCCTTAATTAATTAATTAAATCCARAAATGTTTAAAGATTTTACAAGGTGTACAGATTCRCTCAAGGTGTATTCTTTTATAGARATAAGTGCTCTWTGTTATGGTATTATTTACATGTATATGMATGTATTCTGTTGTGTATTTATTTATCGTTTAATTAAATATTTAGAATATGCATGCTTGTTGGTTATTGTTGTGCATGTCATTAKATMTTTTCTTTTATGCATCCTTATTAATTTAAAAAGGTATCGGTAAGAGAAAGAAGTCCAAGGGTGGGATTGAAGGTAGCGTATCCTGGCCTGTGGGTGGCGGGGTATGTTACAGGATAGTGTTAACTAGACTCTAGATACCTTTCTATGCTTAAACATTATTTTATGCTTTATTCTCTTCTTATTTTAAATTATAATTTGATCTTTTATGCAAACATGTGTATTGTATTCATTCTTTAGATTTAGTTCATCTCTCTTAATTTATTAAATTGATTTACCCTTTTTTCCTATTTTATTTAATTTGTAATTTAGTTTTAATAATCTCACCAAGCTTAGACTTGGGCTTAAATTCAAATAGTCTTAGACTTTCAATTGGGGGTTTAAACTTAATAATTCCAATCCTTAATTAATTAATTAAATCCAGAAATGTTTAAAGATTTTACAAGGTGTACAAATTCGCTCAAGGTTTTTCTGGGCCACCTAGATTCATTGCCTCAAGTGTTACTTTCACGACATGCCCTCAAGACGCACTCAATGCTCCAAGGGTCCCACTTTCCATTGACTAAAATGTTTAATTATGTGACATTCCCTTCAAGACACACTCTGTTCTCCAAGTGTGCCACTCGCCTTTGACTGGTTTTGGTAGTTGTCCAACTCTTGGAGTCAATACTCCATTTAGGAAAGATTGTGAGAGACTAAGGGATTCTAAGCAATAAGGACCCTACCTTATTGTGTGCCCCTTAGAAATCTTCATGAGCGACTGTCTCAGTTTTCCCTCACGACATCATGGATCTCTCAAACTAGGTAATTGTTAACCTACAATTCAAGCCACAAAAGGAGTGATATTAGGCTATGATGGGGATGTTGCCACACCTCTCCTTCAATATCTAGTTTTTGTGCATGGCCCCTTTACTCCTTATGTGAGTCAGATTAGCAAAAAATCATTAGCATGCATCCATCAACGAAACATTGTCAATGATCCATAAACAACATCATAATATAATCGATCATATGTCACATATGTATAAATGAAATACTCAAACTAATACAATCCACTCCCTAACTCAATCCGGATTCCAAGGAGATCCATTGATGCCATCAACATCCTCAATCTATCAAGTGTCGGGCACACTTGGGGAAACTCATCAATAACATCTGTCAATGCATAGATATCAAAAAAACATAAATCATAATCCATTAACATTGTCATAAGAATCCATAAGCGAAACAGACAACCATATACTCAAATTGGATCACTTGCACGCAAGTGTCCTATAAGAATAAGTTAATAACATGTGCTCGCAAGAGTGGGATGTTACAAGTCATTAGACAAAAGGGATTTAGTTAGGCGGGATTTCTCCTATCCAAGGAATTGATGGTCTGAGATACGAATGGCTCGAGTGATCAAGGTTCTTAGGACAAGGGATTTTTGACCTGGATGATGGTGGGAAATAACATGGAGGTATCTGTATGTGTGAGTCCTTTTCCTGTAGTATTGGTGGGAAAGGGAGTCATTGAGACGAAGAGAAATAAGAACATCCAAAAAAGGGATAGAGTTGTCTTTTTGTGTTTCCATAATGAATTGGATGTGAGGGGAAAGAATATTCAAATGGTTGAAGAAAGATATTGAATTGGAATGGCCATGAGGCCAAATGAAAAACATGTCATCTAAAACCGAAACCAACATTTAGCTTTGAGATGATAATTGTTTATGGCTAAGGACTCAAAATGTTTCATAAATATATTATCTACTACGGGGGATAAGGGTGACCCCATGGATGCACCTTCGTTTTGTTCATAGAAAACCCCTTTGAAGATGAAGAAGGAGGAGTAGAGGCATATTTTGATTATATTAAGGGTTTTATGGTCTACAAGTTTGGAAATTAGGGTCAAATCTTCTAAAACCGGAACCTTGGTAAATAAAGAAATGACAACAAAACTAACCATAAGGCCTTGATCATCAAGATGAATATTGCGAGTTTTGAGAATGAAATTAGTGGAATATTTAATAAATGAAGACATTTTATCGGTAAAGGGTTGAAGCTTGTCAACAAGGAATCGAGAGAGGGCATAACTGGGGGATACTATGGTTCTTACTATGGGTCTCTGGTTAACATCGCTTTTGCATATTTTGGGTTGTCCAAAGTCCAAATTCATAGGTATTGTTGTGCATATAGTTCAAAGTCAACTCATCAAGTTCAAAGGGCTAGAATCATGATGAATGCACTTGAAACTACAAAGAATAAACGCACTTATTGTGAAAGCATTAAAATGGGTTGCCGATGCCACTTCATTGTGAATTTCCTTTGTCTTGAACTAGATGATGCTGTTATAACATGTAGTACTCACAGGTATATTATAAAACTAGTGTTGTGTGTCTTGGGAAAGATGCAATTGATAGGCTTCAAATATTCAATTATGAATCACATTTATTAAAGGATATATGAGCTAGTGTAAAACAAATGATTGAAGATAGTTTTAATATTACAATGATATAGAATAAATTCATTTATGATGTGGAACATTAATTTAGTGAATTCTTCATAGGATAACTCGAGATGAATTTATGAAAAGATAAGATAGTTTAAATATATAAAATGATTTAAAAAGACAAAAATATGTAAAAGACCAATGTGTTCTAATAAACATGAATTATTGATATAATCAATTATCTCATAGGTTTTTTTTCTTAAAAAATTTACAAAATATTACATTTATTATTGATATAAATAAATTTGATACATTCTATGATATGAAACATTCATATAATAATGTTATATCAATGGACTATACATTTAACATGAACAAATATGGAGTGAGCACATATTTCTAAAGATTCCTATTTTTTAATAATTATTAAAATAATTCTATTATATGTGCACTTTAAATATAATTATGTGTAATTTCTATCAATGCGATATCAACTTTATTAATTGACGGTTTTTAACAAAAACATTGTAATGGTATCCCAATAGGGTGACTTTATCACATAATACTATAGATGATATACATAAATGATTTCATCACATAATATTATAGATGATATACATAAATGGTTATCAACATTATTTAAAGTTGGAATGAAAGAACGTTTAGATTGTCATGATCACGGTTTTATTGTCATGAACATTATTTAAAGTTGGAATGAAAGAAGGTTTTATTGCATATGATGTTGCAACGAAGATTCAGGCATTAAGGTGGCTTGTTTATCATAGAAAATTATATTGCATGATATATATTTTATTATGATTTTGTCACATAATACTATAGATGATATACATAAATGGTTATCAATATTATTTAAGGTTGTTATTAGTCCCTACTAAGGTCAAGACTCTTTCAATCTATTCATCTTTGAATATCGATTCTTTTTAATTAAATATATATTTTTATTCTTCAATATTTAATATTGTAGATAATATCTAATCTTGTAGATAGGGAAAACAAAATAATTATTTTTTTATCATATTTAAATTACTTTTATAAAAAACTTTATTGGCTGACACATTAAGACTCGTCTTATTACAGAAGAATTTAATATTTTCATTCTTAAAGTATATAACCTAAAGTCTATATAACCTAAAGTTTTAAAGTATATAACCTAAAATCTTATTGTTTCTTTGCATTTTTCACAAAATGTAATTTTTCATTCTTATATAAAGAATAATAAATTGCATTGTTATAAAGCATAATAAATTGCATTGTTATAAAGCATAATAAATTGCATTATATAAGTGAGTTTTCAATTTTTATTATAACTTTATTTTAGGTTTATGGCACTGCTTTTTCAATGCTTTATATATATTAAAATGATTTCACTCACAAATGATGTTCATATTGCCTCAAAAATGTTGAGTT
Organism: Picea engelmannii; assembly: GCA_009831015.1. NCBI lineage: Eukaryota > Viridiplantae > Streptophyta > Pinopsida > Pinales > Pinaceae > Picea > Picea engelmannii. Next base: position 354,434 of record ML785061.1, read on the forward strand.
TGCCTTTTCAATGCTTTGACAAACCACCGTCTTTTTCCTCTTGGTTTAGTCTTGCACCTAAATTGTTCTATTCACCTAAATTGTTCTATTCAGGTAAAAGCATGAATACAGATCAAAGTCTGGAGTACATCACCTATGGAGTGGAGAGGAGGAGATGCAGTTTTGCAATGTTTGAAACTGATTTATATGATATCTACAAGGTGATATCTACCATCTATGCAAAGTAATATCTTAAGCAACTCATATTTTTACACTTTTTAGCCCACTCTCCAAAAGCTCAAGGTGATATGCAAAGTAATATCTTAAGCAATTCATATTTTTACACTTTTTAGCCCACTCTCCAAAAGCTAAAGAGCATTTTTTCCTCTAACTGTAAGGTAGTAGGAAATCTTTTCATTTCGCCTAATTCCAAAGGACCTCAGAGTATACCTTGTTGCATACAAATGACAAAAGCCAGGGAAAAAACATGTGAGCTTTCTAACCAATCCCACATAAAAAGCCATCGCAGATAACTAAAACAACAAAAAAATTTAAGGCTGCCATTTATATTTAAGTTTATGCTTGTGCTTAACATCCTAGAACTAGCTGGTTTATAGGGCTCTCTCGCAATCAAAGCCAAAAATTGAATTTAATCACAGATCCAATCAAGCATGTTGGGTTTTTAAGATCTCCTGGTCAGTTATAAACTTTCCAAGTTTATGTTGGGTTTTTAAGATCTCCTGATCAGTTATGAAATTTCCTAGTTCAAGTTCAGTTTTTAATGTCTCATGATGAGTTCTGACATTTCCTAGATCATTTTGGTTTTCGTGAGATAAAATATAGAACCTACCCTTCGAAAAAAACGGAGTCTGGCCACTAAGCTGCTCCAACACCTAGCAGTAATCAACCAACAACAAAACCCATGAGCTTTAAAACATGAGGAAAAAAATCAGTAATATGGAAAAACCCGAAAGAATGCATACACAGATAACTAAGGGAAGCAAAGATCGATAAGAAAAGAAGATATTGAGAACCTTAGAAGCTCGAGTGAGTCGATCACCACTCTCACCGACTGATATGTTGAGCACTAACTTGGAAATACAGCTGAACAAAAATAGCTTGTCTCTAGAGCTAGTTAGGGCGGGCGGCGAAGCCTAAAATCGAAGCCTCAAATCAAGGAAAACAAAAGATCATAATTTGAGGGGAACAATTCATAAATCTAATGTGGTTGAGGAGAACTAATAATTAATATGGTAATGATCAACCATACTATAATAAACATAATCTCGCTAAACAGAACAGAACCTCAAAATCATAATTTGGCGGCGAAGAGAACAAAACAGATTGACAAGCTCATAATCTATTGCTTAATTTTGTATTGCTTAATTTTGTATATTTGTGTGCAAGTAACTTCTTATGCTAATTTGTATTACCAGTATTAGCATGAAATTGATGTGAATACTGATGATAAGATTTCTTTGAACATCATTTCAGCTGCAGACTCATTTTCCAGTCCCTACCCTAGGTGACCCTTTTAATTTTTTCTCTGCCCGCCTGTCTGTTTCTTGTACGCAGTCGTTCCACGATTTCAGATTATAGAGATTTATAGTGGTGGTGGGAAGGAGCTCCCGTGGTGGGGAGGGGATTCCATGTTCATACGTTCATTCATGTTAAATCTAGTAAAGTTAATATTTCTCAGTCGATACTCGTGTGCGCGCGTGACAGTGGTGGTAAGGGCTATTTGGGCACAAAACTGGACTGTGCAACATACCACGAGTTTTATCAACAATATTGATTGCTGCCTAGCAGTGTGTAAAACAGGTGTGCTAGAACTCATTGAACATGTGAACATTGGTGGTAATGAGAGTTGTGAATAGACATATCTTGTGACTACAGAGAGACTACAAAAATTTGCAAGAAAAACGGAAAATATTTGAGAGAAGTTTGAGTGATAATGGGTCTTCCACATGCTGATGCACTTGTAAATCATTCAAACCGCTCGTAGTTGAGGGTTGAAGGATGATTCTGGGCTGGAAGTGTCCTAAGGAGGTAGGATTTGTGAAACTCCGAAAAATACATAGCAGGAGAGAGCTATGGAGGCGAGTAAATTCTTTCAATGGCTAATTAAACTTCACACTGCATCTCCATCAAATTTCCTATAATTCATGTTCAAAAAAGTCTCTGATGTTTAATGCTTCTGGAATTTAAAGGAGCCTCAAAAATAAAAATTAAGAGAAAAGAAATGAGCCCAACTCACCTTGCAGGAAATGTGTAAGGACCCACACATGTCAATGAAGTGCATGCTTCATTGGGAGCGTGGCTCGAGTTTCCATCGTCGGGCGCCATTGTCAGCTCAACGTTGGTTGACAGAATTCGGTGAAACTCGTTTCTCAAGCGGTCCATCCACACCTCAATGAGGCCTTGCTTGCGCACCAGTTTGGCGGAGATGCTATGAGTGACAACTAGATTATCCATGACATGACAGAGACCATCCACGACAGACGGAGACCATCCATGATGGCTAGGTATTCGTTGGCTTCTTTTCTACTGCTCTTGAACAACATCAAGTGTTTGGACGACTCTGAAAGAGACCCATAATAACCATAATAATAATAATAAAGACCCCTTAAATGTAGCTGCATTAATCGCCATTCTTCAAACCATATTAACACTGTTTCGTGGAAATCTTCCTCACAATACAATAGTGCTCGGAAGCAGGTGCCAACAATAACCTGTCTAAATGATTTTCTAAGCAGTAGCCATTCTTAATAAATTGTCACCGCAAGTTTCTATTGTTGTGTCAAACAAAAGAAAGAAGGCTAGCTAGATTGGTCTAGTATAATCCTCGACCCGGGCTTGAGCTTCACAGAACAGGCTATTTTAGAGGCGAAGTTTGAGCAGAGAATAGGGACGAGCGCTGGGAGAAGATATCACTGTACTATTGAACTGACTGCCAGGAATATTTTACATTTACTTCCCATGCAACGGTCGAATGGTCGATGCTGGACTAACACTGTTTTTGAGCCCGGGTGACCATTTACCGTATTCTCCATGCAAATTCCAAATAGGCAGGCTTTCCCGTTGAATAGTTCCTCTGTTTCATTGTTAGCATTATTACTTGGCAGATATCCTTCCAGGAACTCCATGCATGTAAGCCATGCACATAAGCCACATTGGCTAAGCTGAACAGTTTCTTGGTTCCGATGCTTTCTTGGTGATCGTGGACCAATGGCAGACGTCCTGGATGGTGTGGTCAAAAAACTATGCCAAATTATGTCGTTTACATATAAGTTGGAATAAATTACAGCACCAGCCCATATCCACCTGTCAGAGACAGGAGAGGAGGTCTGAAGGAAATCAAGGAGAGACGGACCCATCTTGAGCATTTCAAGTCGAGACAGATGAGGTAGGTCTGAAGGGAAACCATCAAGGTCATCGAACTGAGCTCCCCATGAATTTATGAGATTACAGATTTCTATCTCAATTTGATATCTGGACACGTCCTCAGGCAATTAAAAAAGTAAGGCATCTATCCTCTCGGTAAGAAATCTAAGGCAAGTCCCCAAGCCAGGTCTGTACGTCCGTCCCGTTCGCGAAGGAACAAAGGTTCGTGGAATGATGTACAATCGGTGCGCAGCCCCACTTTGTTTTTTGTAACAGGGGAGAGATAGAATGGAGTTCTTCACGAAGCTTGAGACGAAGGAGCAAAAGTAATTAACCGTGGTACTACCATACGTGGTATGTAACCATGCTTTCTAGTTTCATGGAATTTGACTCTATGTTAGGCTAACGTCTAATATCTCTCTTTGTAAAGGTAACCAACCACATTAGAGATCCATAGAATCAGGTTGTACTGTAGAGATGAGTAGTTCCTTACCCCCGCTCCCCTCCTCCTTTTTAATTAGTAGTGGGGGCTAAAGATTTTGGGAAGTAAATAGGCATGCCTCCAGCCTTTACATGGTAGCTATTTCGGTGCAGAGCATGTCCTGATCTACTGCATGCTCGCAGAGTCAAAACTAACTATGATCGATATGTGAGTCACTATTGATTCGATTGATTTTGGTTGGTGTGCCCACTCGAATGAAGCTTAGAGACAGAACTATGATCCCTAACGAAAGCTTGCTATGTAGGAGGGGTCTCGATCTAGAAATGTATCTATACCTATCCTTGCTTATGATGCAACAGGCTATGTTGCTGGCGTTGGCTCTGTCAAGGTTGATTTATGGTGCTATGCTAGAAATGAAAGGTCTCCTGAGGAGCCTCGCCTTTCGACCCAGCCTGGATAAGTGGAAAGTCTGATCAAAGTTTTTTGGTTACAAATGCTATGAGAGCCTGAAATAAATTTCAGTTTTTCGCACTCACAACAATGGATCATCACTGCATGGCGTGATAGTCAAAAATCACTTTGGATCTAACAGAGAGTGAAAACATATCAAATATTAGTGGTTAAAACATGAACTCTAATAATTTATAGAGTCATTATATGTTTTCAATTTATGAATTCATATAATGTGTTACTGACTATTTTATCGGTGTCAAATGGAAATATAGCTATGCATTGGAATGTTAGAATTAATGATTAATTTGGAGTTAGTTTTGGTTTGTTGGAGTTGTTGAGATATTCTCTCAACCACTCCCTCCAAGTATGGAATCGGTTGGATATGAATCCAGCTATATATGTAGCTATGTATGTGTGTAACAATGTAGTAATACAATCAAGTATTGTGTGTTATTCCTGTGTGTCTTTCCTTTCATGAATTTTAACATGGTATCAAAGCTTGGCTGGGCTTAGCTCCTCACGGAGTGCCCAGGAATATGAGAGAAATGTGAGATCAATCTGCTGTAGGAATAGGTTAGTTGTAGGAGAGTAAATTAACAGTGTGAGAGTAGATTAGTTGTGAGTGTTGTTTTGTGTGTCTGTGTGAATTGGTTTACTGGTTAAGAAATTTGTAAGAGTATCACTATCAGAACAAGAGGAAATCACGTTGGAGAAGAGGCGGACTAGAAGGAACCACTGCTCTGCTGCTGCATCCATGAATTAAAGGAGAAAACGTGATAACTGTCGCTGCAAGATTGACCACTAGATTGCTGGAATTAAGGGATCGCTGCCCCTGTTCATTTCCGTGAGGGATCGCTGCCATTGTTCTTTTCCATGCGTAACGCATAATAGAGCAATGGGGTGAGAGGCATTTCTACTACACTGATTGTGCATTTGATTTGTGCCTTGAGTCCATCTGCAACATCTGATCTGAAGCCGAAGACATCGTGGGAAATTCATAAGGAGGGGTCTACAGTATTTATTTGAAAAATGCATGAATTTGGCTGTTGTGCTCTGGGCCATTGAT
>ML785061.1:360166-375527 GCA_009831015.1 Picea engelmannii
GGGTGTTAGAATTAATGATTAATTTGGAGTTGGTTTTGGTTTGTTGGAGTTGTTGAGATATTCTCTCAACCACTCCCTCCAAGTATGGAATCGGTTGGATCTGAATCCAGCTATATATGTAGCTATGTATGTGTGTAACAATGTAGTAATACAATCAAATATTGTGTGTTATTACTGTGTGCCTTTCCTCTCATGAATTTTAACATGGAATTTTAACAATTTTAATATTGTGTGTTATTACTGTGTGTAATTTAGTTAATTCTCGTATTGGTTGGAAAACCATAAGCATCTCAGTCAAGAGCAGGGGAAGCAACACCAGGGATAGATCTCTTTGCCTATACGGAGAAAATGATGCCAAAAGCTCGCTCGTCTTTCAGAATCATCCGAACTGGAACGTCCACCCACTCCCACCCAAGCAGCAGAGGCAGGGGTAACTAGAGCATTAACATCATTGTAATATGAAATCTGCAAGATGAATATAATATGAAATGGTGAAATTCCTAACCACCAACAGGATAGGAGGATGCAGAGCGCCATGTTTACCCTTCCATAGAACCTATTCGATATTGAGAGCCTATAGATTAATATTCTAGGTTGAAGCACCGCCTATAAATTCTTTTGCTCTGTCAACTGAATCCACTATAACAACTCATGGTTGGTCTCTCGATCCTCTTCCAGGCTCCTCCCAATCTCGCAATAATATCTTGACGGATTTTAATGGGAAGATTATCAATTATGCTTGTTGTGAAAGAGGCGGAGGAGTTTTAATCGATGATAGTGGACCCCGCATCAAAGACAGAGCCAGATATGGAAGCAACACCAACTGCAAAGCTAGTCCTAATTGGTTACCTTGAACCCGATCGAGCAGATTCAATGCCTATTTGAGAGGGCTATCACCATGCAATCAATATAGGAATGAAACCAGAACTATTTAATACCTTCATACTACAGGGATGGGCATATGGTTGAACACATGTTGTAGGAACACAAGATTCGAAACGGTATCAGATGAACAATCACTCAATTCACCGTTTTAAAACTTGCTTATTTGGCACGGACTACATTGTCATATAACATTTGTTTAAACTTAGAATGAAAAAACGTTTAGATTGTCATGATCATAATTTTATTACATATTATGTTGCAACAAAGATTAAAGCATTAAAATATCTTCTTTATTATAGAAAATAATCTTGCATGATATATATTTTATTATAATGTCATTTTAAGAGTTTAACCAATTTATTAATATTACTAGCACAGTCGACTTGCCGCTGGAGAACGCCGAAAGGTATATTAGAGAAAGAGACATTTTTCACCGATCCCACTCCTCCCTGTACACATTCAATGATTTACACTTTCGCGACATTAATTATATAATTTCGATCACAGCTTTAAGTATTTTACTATTTCGTTGGAACTATTAACACACCTGCCATGTTTTGATTCGAACATTTGGATGGTACTATCCTGGACAGTCACGTTTGAAACACAAGCTTTGCTTCCGTTCTTTCCCAGCGATCCGATACTGAAGTTATAAATTGAAAAATAAGCATAGATCTTCATGTAGTGTAACAGAGATTAAAAATCCTCAAAGAATAGAGACAGTAATTATAACTTATGCTGTGACCAGGACCACAATTGATATTGTGCACGCGGATGTCTGAACAGCCTGTTTGTATGGAAACGCAGTCGTCGCCTTTTCATCCCACCAGCCATCAGATTAGGGATTAAAAAACGATCCGAAAGGATTAGGGATTAAAAAACGATTTTGATGGATTTAGTGTTTTCCGTGAATATCAAATGACAATGAATGAGTGCCACCAAAATGAAACTTATGCAGACTGTTTTAATGATATAAACGTGGCCTCCATATATTTTAATCCTCTTTAATTATTTGAACGTGGCAATTATGTATTTTTACAGTAGATTTAAAATGTGATTAGGTAAATGTAAAAAAGTTATGAACAATAAATCTGACGCATTTATTTTGGAGGACGACTAAGAATATGCCAGCATCTTCAATGCTTAGCCATCAGATTAGAATTTAAGATTAAAAGATCATTAATTGTGCCCATTGTCAATAGGTGTACGCCTTTCGGCGTAATTATATTTACGACATGTATGCCATGAATGATTGAAGAATTTTTTAAGCAATGTCAAAGGAAGAGAAAATAAATTCTCTATTTTTTTTTGTTATTGAGAAGAAATCATGCAAGGATGATAATTTTGTTAAAAAAGAGTTGCAAGAATATTTGATGAATTCAATGAACACTTTTTTTTAAAGTATTTTAAAATTTTTTGAAGTATTTTAAAACCACATGGCTATACAACAACACAATTTGTAAGTTAATTGTTATTATATTCTTTATTGGAATTGTTTTAGTTAATTTTTTTCAATACTTTTTTTTTTTTTTTTTTGAAATATGTGGGAAAAATATTATAGAAAATATCCACATTCCCATTAGGATAAAAAAAATGCAAGTGCATGTTATCACATGTACTTAAAACAAAGTTAGATTTCTACAAAAGTTGAACCTTATTACATTTATATCCAATTTTTAAAAGAAATTGGTTTTATACGACCTTGGAATAACTAATTGCACGTGAGTACAAAGAAAACTGAATACCAAATAAATATTGTGTGCATGATAATTAAATAACAATGAATATTGGATTCACATCTAAAATAAGAATACTCATGATATTTGATATAATGTCATATATACAAGGTCTGATTTTTTTTCCTGTAATTATGATTGGGAATTGAATGATAATGTTAGGGTTTCTCTCATGAAGTTGATGGGAAAAAAAATGGCAATAGAGTAAAGACGACTGTGTGGACATAGGAGTGCATGTGTGTTCTTAAGAATGCACATGAATTTCTAATATGATAGGATCGACAAACCTTGAATCACCACCTAGGATGCCACATAAACTCCTTAGTAGGAATAGAGATGTATTCTTAATACTACATTGGCTTAGGAATGTGTATGTGCTCTAGGAACACACGCGTTTTCCTATTGGACTTGATTAAAAGGGCACACGACCCATTTTTTACCCATTCGACCGATCGCGCTACTTGTTTGAGAAGCCATGGAGTGAATTGAAGCCTTGGGATTTGTTGATGAAGTGTCCACATAATATTCACACCATCTTCGAGGTATTCCAAGTATTTATTCACATGCAATTTCATTTTTTTAAATTTCCTGAACTATTTAATTCCATTTTTTGTAATTTTCTAAGTTACTTTTAAAATGGAACACAATCTATATAAATTTCATTATTAAATTGCAGAATAATAATTAACATGGAACCTAGAGAAAAACAAAAATCAACACAACCACAGGAAGGCACACCAAACCCAAACCCACAACCAACAAATGTAAACATGTAAGTTGATGAAGGGTTGAGTTGTCTTAGATCTATTGTCCAAGACTTATGGAGTACTAGAGAGCCCACTCGATTGTGATTAATTACTTCCTTTGACACCATTATATCATCCATTACAAGTTCCCAAGGGAAATTAACCAATATTTATGATTATAAGGCTAGGATGTTTGAATATTATAGGACCATCATAGAAAAAAACAAAGTGAGAGACTTGAACATTAGAAAACAAGAATTGATGTCATTGTTCATTGATCCTAGAACCATACTACAACAACTATTCACAAAGAGATGTGTTTGTATGGATTGGTGCATCCACCAACAACTTAAGGATAAGTGGATGGATAGGTGGTTTATGGTTTTTAACAAACCTCCCTATAATAATAGGGAGGTTCCTCTATATTTCCATAGGAAATTATCGAAAGAGTTTGTTTTGGGTCACCATGTCAACTACTTTGACATTGGTGAATTCCAGGGGGTGGATCATGGGTCCACACAAGATAGAGAAAACTCTAGGCATGCCCCAATGTTAGGTATGTTGATTTTTCTATATGAGATAATATTGTATATTCGATATTTTATTACAATGATGAGTGTTCCATATATAGATAACATTTGGTGACCATCCATGAAAGGATGCATCCCTTGGATAATCAATAACTATTTATTATTATTATTATTACTTATTATATATATTATTTAATATTTAATAATTATATTATTAATTATTAATCTAGGAGAATGTCTTCTCGATTTTGTCCAAACATTAACACTACCTCTCAATAAGGGAGACATTCTGCATCATGACAAGCTTTTCTTTGAAGTATACAAACTTCTCCCTAGACTCATGACACTTGTTTATCATTCCTTGGAGACGTCTCTCTCCCACCTGAATCAAGGGGAAACTCTCCTTGTGCCTCTCCCTTTGAGCCAACTGAATCTCTATGAGATCAAGTTCACTCTAAGTCTACATGTGATAACATCTAGTATCTTGAGTCTTTATCATTCCTAGTCAAATCACCATGACTATGAAAAATACCACACCAGGGTCGTTTACCACAGTTACACCCCTGTGAGTGAATGTCATCTCGATGCTAACTGACATGTGGAAAGAAACTCAAGCACATTGAGTCCATATTATTCGTTGTCATGATCAAGTACTATGACAAGTACACCTTTGTGATAAATGCATCTTATCTCCCTTGGTCTGCAACCTAATCCAGGAGAAGGTCCACCCGATGTTTACTCGGGACATTGTAGCAAATGGTCTATCATAGATGGCACACCCATGTAGACTTCTAGATGCTACTCCTTCTAGAGAAAATAGGGTCAACTCTCCATAATGTGTGACGTCAAGGTCAAATCCCTTGATGTGTCCTCATGTGCTCTCCACAAGGGACGTGTCCTCATGTGCTCTCCACAAGGGACATAGGGCTATAATCCAAAACCCACTTATACCTCTCAGATAAGTTTCCTCACAGATCAAATCAACTCATTCACATAGGAGTATGATCTAGATAATGTCTCAGAAAGATGCAAACATTAACACTCCCTCTCAGTGAGGAAGTGATTCTCTGCCCCACCAAGTCTGTCATAGAAGTGCTCGAACTTTGTCCTCATAAGAATTTTGGTAAGAACATCAAAAACCTACTCATTTGCAGGACGGTACTACACCAGTACTTCCTTCCTCTATACCATGTCTCAAACATAATGGTACTTGATCTCAATTTGTTTCGAGTTGTCATGAAACATTGGATTCTTTAAGAATGTCACACAACTCTGGTTATCACAATGAATAACGGTGGAATCCAACACATGTCTAAATAAATATTCAAGAATCTTGTCAAGCCACAATACTTTGTGGAATACCACACTCAATTCAATGTACTCTACTTCCATGGTGCTCAAAGACACAAAAATGTGTTTCATGCTACACCAGAAAACCATGGCAGATCCCGAAGTGAAGGAACACCCAAAGGTGCTCTTCCTATCCATTGTACTCCCTGCCCAATCAGATTCAGTATATCCCTGCAATCTCATGTCAATACTAGAAGTATATCTTAGACCATGTCCAACTGTGCCTCACATGTATCTCAACACATGTTTCACATCAATCTAGTGTGTCTGTCTTCGTTGACTCATAAATTGGCTAAGTGCACTCACTGCATAGAAAATATATGGTCTTGTGTTAACCAGATACATCAATGATCCAATCAACTATCTGTACAGGGTTGGATAAATCTCATTGGAATAGGAAGAAGACACACTTAGTTTCTTCAGATTCATCACCATTGGTTTAGCCATGGGCTTATAGTTCAATATCCAAAGCTTATTTAATCTCTCAATTATGTACTTCCCCTGACTCAGTAATATCTCATCAGTTCTCTACCACACAATTTACTGTATTGTAGTATAGGTTGGGATAAGCAAAACTTTTGTTGAAGCCCAAACTCATCAGGTGTCCATCAATCCTCACATACCAATCTCGAGGTGCCTACTTGAGTCCATATAGGGCCTTATTCAAATTGCACACATGAGACTCCTTCTCATGTATCATGAAACCATCTAGCTGCTCGATGTATCATTCTTCCTCAATCTCTCCATTGAGAAAGGTTGTATTCACATCCATCTGATGTATTCTCCAACCCATGGATGTTGCAAAGGAAATAATCGTTTGGATAGAAGTGTATCAAGAAATAGGAGAAAATTTCTCCTCATAATATATTCCCTCCACCTGAGAGAATACTCTAGAAACAAATCTCGCTTTGTGCTTCTTGATGCTCCCGTCAACTGTGTGTTTGATCTTATGGATCCATTTGGAATTCACTATAGAATTCCCCTTAGTTCTCAAAACAATATCCTACACATCATTCTTTTTTATGATGGAATGATTCTCCTCCATCATGGAATGTCTCCATACTGGTTGACTAGATGCCTTCTCATAACAGGAAGGCTCAAAATCAATGATATGGCTCATAGATGCGGCATAGAATGAATATCTATGAGGTCTCTTTCTCTCTCGGAAGGTACCATGAGGAGTTGTATGTACTTCTTCCATTTTCATAGTTTGATGATCCCATGCAGGTCTCTTCCGACTTAATGCAATATATCCAAGAAAATCAGCTAGAGCTATAGGATCAATGGGATCAATTTGATCAATAGGCTCGACTATCTCCCTCTGAACTACTAGAGGTTGAGGGGGAGAAGGAATAATCCCTTCCTGTCTCTCACTATCAATATCCATGTGAGATCCTCTAGATCTCTTGAAGGCTACCTCCTCCTTAAAGGCAACATATCTTCTCACCTTAATCTGTCTCTCACCAGGGATGTACATCTGGTATGCCTTCAAATACTCACTATACCCTACATATGTACTCTTTCTTCTTGAAGGTTCTAGCTTGGTCATTTTATCCTTCGGTACATGAATGTATAATGGACACCAAAATATCCCGAAGTGTCCAACCTCAGGCTTCATTCTAGTGAACGCTTCCTCGAGAGACATGCTCCTCATAGTATTATGAGGACTTCTATTATGAACATACACTTCAGTCATGGATGCCTTTTCCCACAAAAACATAGGTAAATTTTGATCATGAATCATCGCCTTGACTGCCTCAACAATAGATATGTTCTTCCTCTCTATGACCCCATTCTATTGAGGGTTGTAAGGCACATTGTACTCCCTTGTAATCCCTACCTCAAACATCTCTAAGACACGTCAAGGTTCCCTCATGGAACCAATGTCCCCCAAGACATATCGAGGTTTCCTCATCAATCCAATGTCTTGGTTCCTTCATGTGACCATCTAAGGAAGGTCGGGATGAAGTCCACATTCCCTCCTACTAGTCAATATAGGACCCTCTGGGGAGAATATCTCATGATGTTTCCTCAAACATAACCACTCCCTCTCAACAAGGGAGACATTCTTTGCCACACTAAGCTTGTCCCATAAGTACACAAACTTTGCTCTAGACAATGGATTGGTTAGAATATTTGCATTCTTCTCATTAGTAGAAATGTATTTAATTCTAATAACTCTTCTCTACACCAAGCTATCAAGTGTTCTTCCCTAGTAAGGAACAAATCAAAGTATAGTACTAGAATAAAAAATTCATCACCATCAACCTTGTAGTAAAGGTTGGGATATGTAATTCTTTTGGTGAATCCCAAGCTCAACACGTATCCATCAATTATTGAATACCATGCATGGGGAGCTGCATTCCCCTCTACATTCAAACATATTCACATACTAGGTGAAACCACATATCCACACTTGGAATACATCTAGATTGGCTCTCACATAATATGAATGTAACACACCAAAGAAAACATACAAAGAGCATATACCACTCTTCAAACCAATACACGATCCATACTATTTACAAAGCATGACGTATCTAGTACTCCTCTTCTATTGGAGAAACCTCTCCAATGTAGAATTTTCTTCATTCCTTACGCTCACACAATCTCCCTTCACAGAGCCATCTGATCAACCTCAATTCTCCACAACAATCACTTGCATGGACTCCCCAACCAAATTCTTTGACATTTTAGTGTACAGGTATTGTAGATAGTTATATCTTGTAAATGTGTTGAATGTGCACAAAATAGATCTAGCTAGAAAATACCACACACATTTGCATATAGAAATTGAGAAAGAAGAAGAAAGAGAGAATGAATAGAAGAATTATCATTAATCGTAATGAATAATGAATAATTTACACATGATATACTCTGTATAAATAAACAAATGCACATTGGAGGTGGAGCCAATGTGCCATAGTGGTGGTCTAGAGTGATCTGGACACACACGAACCATTACGGGAGTGAACTGCCACCTAGTCTAGTCTCTCGGGCAATTACGGGAGTGAACTGCCACCTAGTTGAGTTAACTACTCTACCAGTGTTCAGTTAATTGACTGAAACAAAGTGAATTGAGGAGGAGATCAGGGGATCATGGGTAATTTTCTATTGTAGTTATCATACCAAGGCTAGTGTGCATTAGTTGGTGATGATCCCAATGTTGCATGGTTACAAAACCAATGAAACATCTAGACTCCACTCAACTAGTCAAACTGAAGTGAAAATTGAAGAGAATATTCTCCTAGAGGAATATTCTCCCTAAACTTTAGGAGACAGGATAAATACTAATAAACATAGGAAAAAACTTAGGAAAAAAAAATCCTAGGTGTGTGTGAAGTAATTCCAACACCCCCCCTAAACATCACTATGGTGGAAATAAAGAATGGGTCCAGACAACAAGGCCATGTTAGGTACCCAAATATAGAAGATACACTGAAATAAAGTGAGGGAAGAGGGAAAAACTCATGGGAAACCCCCCCCCTCAAGGTACAACGTATGTAAAAGAAAGAAGAACTACAGTTGCTAGGAAACTGTGTCCTTCACTCGAAGACGATTTCGCAGAGAATGGAACTTCTGCTTAGTGAAGGTCTTGGTGAAGATATATGTTGTCTGTTTTGTTGAAGGAAAAAAATATAGAGCGATGATCCCCTCGTGTAATAAGTCCTGGATGTAGAGCATGTGGATCTCGATGTGATTCGTCTGCTACCTATGAATTGGATCTTTACAGAAATTTAAAGTGCTCTAGTTGTCACACCAGATGACGATCAACCAATGAAATTGAATGCCAAACTAAGTGAGAAAGTGTTGTAGCCACATAGCCTAAATGGTTATGTTAACTACCCCTCTATACTCTGCCTTGGCTAAAGAAAGAAAAATATCATCCTGCTTCTTGCTCGACCAACAAATTGGCCCAGAACCAAGAATGATTGAGAAACCAGATGTGGAATTGTGATCACTGATATTTCTAGCCTAGTTAGAATCAATTAATCTGATGAGATCTACTGTAGAGTCTTCTACATAATGAATCCCAAAGATGATGGTGCCCTGTACATATCGAAGGATATGCTTTGCATCCTTCCAATGTAGCTCATGCGACTCTTGCATGAACTTGGAAACTGCACAAAATGCATAGGAGAGGTCTGGTATGGAGTGTGTGAGATACACCAAGCTCCCCACTAGATTCATGTATAGTGTTCTTTCAACCAATGGAGTGTCTCCTCCATCTTGATGTTTGACTCCTGATAGGAAAGGAGTCTGAGCAGACTTGCAGTCTGTCATGTGAAATCTCTCAAGGAGATCTTAAGCATACTTGGCCCGAGACAGTTTGATTCATGATGCATCCTGATTGATCTCGAGTCCAAGGAAGAAGTGTGGTGGACCCATGTCCTTTATAAAAAACCTGTCATGTAGAATCCTCTTGAGTGCAATAATCACTAAATTCGAGCAACCAGTGATCAACAAATCATCAACGTCTAGAACTAAAAGTAGAAGTGAATCAACCGTCCTGAGCATGTATAAATTTGGGTCTGATTTACAACATACAAAGTTCTGTGACAACAGGTAGGAGTCCATCTTGGCATACCATACCCTCAGAGCCTGCTTGAGTCCATAAAGAGACTTCTTCAGTCAATAGACCAAAGACGAATACTGCATAAATCCCTGGGATGATCCATATATATTTCCTCAGAGAGATCACCATGAAGAAATGTATTCTTCACGTTCATCTGATGGACTTCCTATCCCTTGGATATTTCAATGGCAAGTGCCAAATGTATGGAATCCATCTTTGCTACTGGAGTGAAGGTCTCATGATAGTCAATTCCATGCGCCTTTTGAAAGCCTTTAACAATAAGTGTAAATTTGTATCTACTAATTTGTCCATCTGCTGCACTCTTGGTCCTATAGACCCATCCACACCTGAAAAGTTTCCTTCCAGAAGGAAGGGGAACCAGATCCGAGGTCTGGTTCTCAAGGAGGGAGTTGTACTCATCCTGCATGATGGATTCCCTAAAGGGATTTCCAATAGCCTCACCATAAGACCATGGATCTGAAGACTCAACTAAGAAAATATTTCTCGATGGAAATGGTTCAATGGAAGTGAGTTCAATGGGAGGCTCCTCAAAATCAGATCAAGTCCTCCTAGTATCAGCTAGATCACCAATAAGATCCCCTGTATCCTGAAGAGTAGTCTAGGCCCAGTTGGGCCTGTACTGTGGTTGTGCATATGCATCTGGATGCACTGAATCTAGATCTAACTATACTGAATTTGTATCTAGATCATCTGAATCCTCTGAATCAAAACTCTCTTCTGAAGAAGAGTCGACATGTGCATGCTCATCATCTCAGACAGGTGGAAGAATGAAGGTGTCTACATGCGGCTGTTGAGGTACATGCGAGACACTTTCCTCGAATTATGAGATGGTATGAGTAAATGCCAATGAGTCTGTATCCCTTCACACTGTAGGGGTATCCAACAAAAATACACTCAGTCCTCTGTGGATCAAGTTCCTTCCTCTTTTTAGAGGAAATATGATCCAATGCACATGAACCGAAAATATGAAAGTGGGTCACCTCCAGTTTGAGGGCGCTCCAAGCCTCGTAGGGGGTCTTATCCTTGAAAGATATATGGGGAGATCTATTTTGGATGTAGGTTGTAGTGACTTTGCATGTAGCATGCAAGATGCCATCTCTTTTAGAGATCTTTTTTTCCTCTCAGCAACTCTGTTTTTTTGTGGAGTATAGGGAATTGTGTTTCGCAACTAAATTCTTTTCTCGTGACAAAGATTTTGAATCTCATGATTCACATACTCTCCCTCATTATCAGTTTGAAGGATTTTGATTTTCTTTCTGGACTATCTCTCAACAAGGGATTTGAAATATTTGAGGTATTGAAAGACCTCATATTGTTTCCTTAGAAAGTAAATCCATGTGAAACATGAGAAATCATCAACAAAAATGAGAAAAAACCTTGCTTTGCTAATTGGTAGATGTGGAAAAGGACCAATGAGGTCACTATGGATCAGATCTAAAGGAGAGGAAGATCTTTGAGTCTTTCCTTTGTTGAATTTCTCTTGAGGGTGTTTTCCAAGAACACATCCCTCACATATTCCTTTGGAGAAATGGATGTTTAGTATACCATCAACCAACATTTTCTTGATAATCTATTGCATATATCTGAAATTCAAATGCTCGAAACTTTCGTGCCATATCCTACTACTTTCATCAACATGGGTAAGCTGTAAAGAAGAATCTGGTTTAATAAATTTAGAAAATGTATACAATCTTGACTGATGATTTACCTCACCAGTAGCAACCCTGGAATTGTTTTGCATGTCATAGATGTCCACTACATTAGGTGTGAATATGAATTTCTTTTGGATGTCAGAATTCATCATTTGATACATGGAGAGAAGATTGATGAAAATTTTGGGAACATGCAACACATTCTCGAAGCTTTTGTTGGTGAGTTCAATCCTTCCTTTGTTGGTGACCTCGACTGGAGAGTTTTCCCGCATTAGAATAGGAGAAAATTTGCATGCATCAAATGAAGAATAAAATTCTTTTGTGGCATCCATGTGATGTGATGCTCTTGAATCTACGATCCAAGCATCGGGAGAGGAGTTGATGGAAATCAAAGCATGGATAGAATTTCCTTTCTTGGGATTCTGATCTTTTGGATTCTTCTTCTTGGCACCCTCGGGGATGCGATCTCCAAGGTTATTTTTCTGAAGTATTTGAGTCATTATATCTATTTGTTTCTGTATGCATGCAAATTATGGATGGAATACTTTACGGCAGTATGTGCATTTCTCCCCTTTTCTTCCCTTTCAGCCTTTGGATCTGGAGGCTGCAGTGAAGGGTTTTGAGTACCTTTCCTTCTTCGGATTTGCATGAGATTTAATTTTGTCTTTATATTTATATTTTTGATATTTATTGTTGGCATCTTGCACAGTAAGTGCATGTACCTTTGGGCCTTTTTATTTTTCCCATGTTGATGAGCTTGGTTTTTTCTTGTGTCAGGGATTCGATAAATTCCTCAAGAGAAGGCATATTCCAGGTGGCTCCAGAGGAGAATTTGACTGAATGGAATCTGGATATGAACACATAGAATTTAGGACCAAGTTTGGAGAGAATGGTGAGAACCATTTGTTTCTCCTCCATAGATTTATCTACCCCGCAAGCTTTGAGTTGCGACAATAAATCCTTATATTTTGTAAAGAAATCTTGGAGATTGTTGAAGATTTTTGGATCTAATGTGAGAAATTACACCTCAAGCATGTGTCCCCTCATCTCATAATGTTTTCCAAAGATACCTTCCAAGGTGTTCTAGGCTGCATTGGGGGTTCTAATGGAAGATATGTGAAAAAGGAGATTGAGAGAGATGAGACTGCAAATTGTTCTGAATGCTTCATCCATTCGATTTAGATACTTGGATTTTTCTATGGATGATGTTGATTCTATATTTTTATTCAAGGTTAACCTATACAATCCTATGGTTTGGATATGCATGACTATTCTGTCCTTCCATGCAAAGTAATTGTAAGGTGTAAGAATGAATTCTTTTGGGAATTCCATTTTTTTCGTTGTCTTCGATCTTTGGTACCTGCAAAAATAATTTGGTGTAGATTTTGCTTATTATTTTGTCAACTATGATACCATGTAAATGTGTTGAACCTGCATAGAATAGATCTATCTAGAAAATACAACACACATTTGGAGAGATAAATTGAGAAAGAAGAGGCAAGAGAGAAAGAATGGAAGAATTCTCATTAACCATAATGAATATTGATTACACATGATATACTTTGTATAAATCAACCAATGCACACTGGAGGTGAAGGAAATGTTCCATAGTGGTGGGCTAGTGTGATATGGACACACACCAACAATTACAGGAGTGGACTGCCACCTAGTCTAGTCTCTCGGGCAATTACGGGAGTGAACTGCCACTTAGTTGAGTTAATTAGTCTACCAGTCTTTAGTTAACTGATTGAAACAGAGTGAAGTGAGGAGGAAATCATGGAATCATGGGTAATGTGCTAGTTTGGTGATGATACCAAGTCTAATGCACATTATCTGGTGATGATCCCAAGGTTGCATGGTGACAAAACCAATGCAGCTTCTAGACTCCACTCAACTAGTCAAACTGAAGTGAAAACTGAAAAGAATATTATCCTAGAGGAATATTCTCCCTAAACTTTAGGAGATTGGATAAATAATAATAAACATAGGAAAAAACTTAGGAAAAATAAATAGTAGGTGTGTGTGAAGTAACTCCAACAGATATTACATGGAGACAATAGTAGTAGCTCCCAATTAAATCAATACATATCAAAACAAAAATAGTGGCAAACTTCATTCTGGTCATGTAAATACCTCTATTCAGTGTTCTTTCAATATTCTTACTTCAAGAGAAAAATCCCACCGATTCTATAATTTAGATTTAGATTAAAGGCGACTACACCATTATTACTGATGATAATCATAATCCACTCAAACTGCTCACTGTTTTCCTGGGTGCAGATCCCACTCGACCAATTGATCGCATGAAAAATAATGTATTTGCATGTTGTTTGTCCAAGTCTCTCAAGATTTGGCTTGGGATCGCATTTTTGCGATAATTATGAATGAAAATCCCTTCATTACCAAATCAAAGATTAGGCTTCATAAATCGTGGGTTATTCTCTCCATAATTCCTAGAAAAAATTTGATACATTTATATTTATACCATGGAAGACACGTTGCTAAACCATATCATGGCCTTGCTAAGCCATTTATTTGCCTCAACCATGAAATAAGGGCATAGTTTGATCATGATAACACATAATTCATTTTCATTCAGAGCCTCGTCACTGTCTAAATCCCCTTCACCCATCATTGCTCGCAACTCTGAATCTGTCAGGGAATCCACCTCCAACAGACGTGAATTCTTCCTCATGCTCTCCAAAGTTATTAAACCTAACAGTAGATCTTCTAGAATACATAACCCATTACATAGCTCAGACATGAAATTGTGCTCTCCCAATTTCTCCGCCATAATGGGTAGAAAATCTTCGAACTCCACCATTATTGTAAATACCGAAGCTCTAATTGAAACCCCGATGATATATTCAATGTAGGAAACGGGTTAAATCCTGAATTTCTATGAAATGGGGATGGTATTTTATATAATAGAGAATCCATGGCCAACGTACGAAGAAACCATGCATCAATGGTCCCCATCAATTGTGTGCCACAAGAAATTGTTGGGAAATTGCTTGTATGCCATCTAGACGATCTACATTTGTCATGTCGTCTGTGGTAAAATTTTGTCCCAATGATTTCCAATAGATTACCAATGATATTCAAAGAAGATTTAGATCCAAGACTATGCATCTGTCTCTCTTGTTTTCCTAGGCCCTTCCGTGAGGGAGTCAAGTCCAATCTTTCTCTGATACCATGTTGATTTTTCTATATGAAATAATATTGTATATTTGATATTTTATTACAATCATGCATGTTTCATATATAGAGAACATATGGTGACCATCCATGAAAGGATGCGTCCCTTGGATAATCAATAACTATTTATTATTATTATTATTTCTTATCATGTATATTACTTAATAATTAATAATTATGTTATTAATTATTAATCTAGGAGAATGTCTTCTCGATGTTTTCCAAACATCAACAAGGTCATCGTCCTCCTAGGAAAAGGCTTAACCCCCTTCTCAACATCCTCTCATCATGGAAGGAATCACCCAAACATATTTATCATTATCAATTTTGTCTCGAAGCCTAGTCCAACATGGAAGTTGTGTGGAATTATCTCAGTAGGAGCAACCTTCAGGTGACATTGAGAGAGGGGATAAACCTTCAATACCTAGAGTAGAGTGCACCTGCGAGAGGCCACATGGACATATTAGGCATTCATATGACCCTCATATATGCTTGAGTTGTAATAATTTTTTTTATGGGCCAATGGAGGCTAGTAGATAAGACAGTTTCATGTATGCGGTCAGTATCTTAACCATCTCTATGTTCTTCATTGATTCTCTCTCTCTCTCTCTCTCTCTCTCTCTCTCTCTCTCTCTCTCTCTCTCTCTATATATATATATATATATAT